>CAJUYG010001130.1:38001-92582 GCA_910591675.1 Galerucella calmariensis
TTGAAAGAGCCCAATAATAAAAGACGAAAAATCAAAGAAAGTGCTTTGATACAACTAAATGCAGATAAATGTGTAGCTAGTATTTCAGCCGAATGTAGTCAAATTTGGTTACCAATGTTAGAAAGAGAATTTTCAAATAATCAATTACCTGCGTTATCAGGATAGCATCATAAGTTTTTATCCAGGTTTTCTTATGATTTATCATTGGAATAGTTGTTAATCGATACACACTTCAATACACAAAATCACCAAACTGAGTTAAGTAGATGTTTTGAAAACAAAAATGATCATACACAAAAAAGTAACAACAAACGCGTTTTATCAACAAAATTTCCAAAATAAGCTAAAAAAAAAGCGCTATCCCAATAAAAACCGTTCCTGGAACGTGCACTTCACTGGATTCCATTTCTAGTAGACTATCATATCTTTAGAAAGTCATAAAATAAAATATTTTATTTCACATTTTACCAGAGGTGTGATCTACTATGAATGGACCTTAATAAAATTTGACAACAAAGTTTTGTAGTTTTAAACTTCAAAATATTATTGATTGTCTAGTTGTCACATTTTTTCGTTGTGTCAGATAGGGACCAAAAATTATTTTATTAATTTTATTACAAGTTAATCTTGACAACGGTAGCTGGAACGCTACCGAAACGTCGAAATAAAAAATAAAAAACAATATTGTGGTTTGATTACCAAAAGAATAAGAGAAAAAAGAATAAGTAATGCCACAAGGAACTTACAGAAGATATAACCCCTAAAGTAAAGACGACAAAATTGAACCCAACAACTCACATTTTTGCTAACATAAGTTTTTAGTACGACTGTCAGTTTAATATTTAATTAACCAATGAGTAGTATTTGATATTATTCAGGAAACGTTTCCTCAACCACATATTTATATTTTTCAATAACATGCTATATCTACAAATTTAAACATTTATTAGGTTTAAAGTGACAACAGAAGCAAACAGATGGCATATTACAAGCCAACGTCTCTACTAACGTCACTTAGTTTACGTGGGATGAGATTTATAATGTACTAACTATAGAGGAATAGCACTTGAAGAACGACGGGGTCACCTTCTGATAATTTTTCCTAAACAATACAACAGTTACGTCACAATGTTTTAAATACGTCTATGCAAAAAAATTCTATTTAATTTAAATTAAAGAAAATCTTTGAACAAGTACATCAACGTTTATTCACAATAACAATTTCGAACTTATTATTATTGGCATTGTTTTTATGAAAAGTCATAGATATTAAATTGAAATTTATTAACCAAACAAATTTAACGAATTTAGCGTGTATATAGTAATGATGTATAAGGCGATGTATATTGCTTAAGCTGACAATATTAATAATTGTTACTGCAAATAAACAAAGCACTATCTCCAGCAACCTATAAATAGGGGAATCTGATTATATTTCGTAATAATTGAAGACGGTAAGGTTATTTTTAGCGACAATTGATTGTACCTATACATAAACTAGATTTCCTATTGTACAGGATCACAAGAAAGGGTCGATCAAGAATTACAATTTTCCAATTCAACATTCAACAACTGTATTTTTTTATCTTTCTGAACTGAAACACTGTATTTTATTCATTTTTTTGCATGTAAGAAATATAGTATATTAAGAACAGTAAGGGTTGTTTACCGGTCGACAGCAATGTTTGGAGGCTGAGCGTAGCGATTTTGCTGGAGACCGGTATTACCCTTAACGTTCGAGATGCTTATACCATTTTTTGCGCGATCGTATTGAAATAAATTTCAAATCAAATCATTTGACTGTCTTCGAAATGAACATTTATTTATACTTCTCGATCAGTTTAAAATATATTTGCATTTTGGTATAAAGTAGGCGACTTGCCAATGATATAATTTAATAATCGATGGTTGATAAATTATTTATCAACAAACAAATGCATTTACTGTGAAACTCAAGATTATATTTTGTACTATACTTTGTACTTGAATGTTCGATTAATATACTAATATAAAATGAGTGAGAGTGATGCTGAAGTAGAAAAAGAGTGGAAAATGGGATGTGAAGCAATAATCCCAGAAAATTCCAGGAATCGCGATGAAAAAAAATATGGATCTTCTTATTTTTTTGTTCCTTTTGTGTAATGAATGGAGTAATATTATATTCACGACCACTTAAATGTATGTAGGGCTAAGACGTCGGTAAGTAATTTACTTACCGAAGTCTGAACGGTAAGTAAATCAGTTACCGACGTGTTGGACTTAGAAAACCAGTAAACACAACCTACCGTCCTGACAACCGATGCTGTAAATAAAGTAAATAAACAAAAAAGATCGATAGCGCAAAAGATATGTAAATAAAAAACAGAGGTTAGAAAATTTCTATTCACGCATGCGCGGCTGTAAAATTAGGGCAGGTTTGAAAATCAAACACCTCGACTGAAGTGACATCGAGCGATCTAACCGTACGACAGTTATCATTGATTTTTACTTGATTCAAAATTCAAATTGATCGACTCGTTCAGTATAATATGTCCGTTGGCTAACCTTAACGGTAAGTCACTCTGAGGTTATAATATTATTGTTATTTCTGCATTCTTCACTCGAATATTTCAGCACCTATACACGTTTGGTGAATATAATTTTTCATTCAACGGTATACATTTTGGACAGTGAAGTATCCTTTATAATTAATATGTAACTTTGGCCTCGTCTATAATGATGGCGGATTGGGATTTCCTCAATAAAAATTAATCTTTATTATTAATTATTTTAGGAAAAAGTTAATAGTATGAACTATGAACTTAGTTGTTGTTTCTGTTGTTTAATAATAAACGTCAATGGTATATAACTATTAAATTGAATTTAAAAAATGAATTTTAAGGTGTGTAGAATATATACGATCTACTTAACCTCGACTATACCGACCTATCGCTAAAAAATAATGCTTGTTCATTGTCTTCAGTTGAAAAGTTTTTGTCCAACTCAATGCTCTAAAGTTATACACAAGTTTTTTCATCGAAAATCAGAATTACATCAAACAAATATACAAAGGGCTCGTTTACTAAAATTTTTAAATAATTTTTAACTGTCGTAAAACAAAGTACTAAAGATAAAAATATGATTCTGAAAATTTCATGTAAATGGAATATGTCGTTCTCCTAATACAACCAATTAAACAAGCATACCGTAGCGGGGCGAAGACTATAACTGTGACGTCACCACATATGAAAGTTAATGTGCACAAACATTACGCTTCTGACTGTAACGTGCCTCGCGTAGAATTTATTTATTTTGAATTACTCGCGAAATTTTGTGTGGATTAAATAAAATGCGTGGACCTAATTTTAAAAAGCACTCATTAAATCTTCCAGAAGTGGACTTGCTAATGATTATGAAGTTTTTTAATAAAAAACACGAGTTTATTAAATTATAATTTTATACTATGTGACACATCGTTTTTGGCTGTTTTCTGGCCAGATTGATTGAAAATGTCAATATTTTCATAAATACATGCTGTCTCTCTCAAATGATATACAGGGTGATTTCAGATGTTTTATTTTATTCCTGGTCTGGTGCACAAATTTACGGAGAAAACGCTACAGGCTACTCAGTAAAAAATTGCAATTTTTTTAACTGCAGACTACCCAATTAAAGGAGCTTCTCCAAATGCTATTTATGATTAATGTGTGGTGGAAATTGAATCACCAATGTTGAAAAGAACAAGAAAAACTTATTTTGATGGAGCAGATAATAATAGTTCCAAATGTTTACATCAGATCCAAATGCACATGCACCTCACCAGTAAAAAAAGCGATATTTGTTAGAGCTGATTCGGACTTTAAATCAAATAAAATAATTTCTTTCAAAACATAATATACGCCAGTTTTGTTGATGATTTACTGAAAAAGATTACCTGTTTTTTGGAAAAAAGCGGTACCTATTTAATAAAATTTAATTTGTGAAGAACTGACCCATTATTTTATTGAATAATTTTGAACATTAATAACACCACAAGCTATAAGAACAATATCATCTACCTATTTAAAAAAATTTAGATTAATACAAGCGTGTGGATTTCAATAACCCTCTCAATATGGATTCACAACGTATTTTATAATGTAATTTATAAAAATTCTTATTGAAGAAAAATGAAATCCTAAAAATACACAAACAAAGTACTTTCTTATTATATCTGACTCATTAAGCACCCTAACAGATATGAAAAATGTATATCCATCACACCCGATCCACGAACTTATTAAAAAGGAGCTTTACGGCTTGCGAGATAAAAACATCTCTTTTTTATGGGTACCATCACACATGGGAATAAGAGGAAACGAAGAAGTTGACACCTTAGCCCAAAAATCAACTTCTACAGATGATTTACCTCTCCTTACAAAATTTCCCCACACCGATCACAGATCCTCAATAAAAAAATACATTTACAAAAAATGGAAATCGATCTGGAAAGACACTGAAACTAATTTAAAACAAATAATACCCGAAATTGGAACCAAACTCCCACTGCCTTTGAAAAGAAGAGAACAAGTACTGGTAAACCGTTTAAGAATTGGACATACACGAATAACACATCAACATCACTTGACAAAAGGAGCTGCTCCTTTGTGTCATATATGTCAAACTCAACTCACAGTGAAGCATCTATTACTCGACTGCCCAGTATATGAAAAACAAAGAAAACACCACAAGTTAGGAAACTCTTTAAAGTCAATTCTCTCCTCAACTGGAAACGAAGTGCTATCATATCTTAAAGACATAAACTTGACATCAAAAATTTAAATTGTAATATTATTAATATTTACCACACTACATGTAAATGTCTCCCCTGCTAATAACTCGTAGTAGTTGATGCGGGGTTATGTATGTTTTCAAATAAAAAAAAAAAGTATGTTGATTTATCAGTGAATGCTTTGAGTCTTTTCATGCTTTTTTGCCATTGCTTCCGTTTTTTTGCATCCTTATTAATAGAAATAAATGTTTTGTTGGATATTTTAATCGTAGTACTTTTACATTCTGAAATTGCACAATATTTATAGCTTTTTTTACTCTGGCTTTGGTCCATTGTGTCGAATAGTTTAAATTATTTCTAAACGTTCTTATTTCACAAACATAACACTGTTTAGAGTTTTCTAAAACGTATAATAAAAAATAATGAGCATATAAGCAAGCAAAGTACTGTTACTAGCTAAATAGTCATCAAAACGAAAACCGATCGGCGCGGTATCCGCTCTCTGAACGAGAGATTTCATATGCGATGACGTCACGCCTGAAATTCGGAGAGGAGCGCTGTTTAATGTTTATAATTTTTTTTAGGCGACTTAGGAGTCTCGCTGACGTCTAATTTTTTGCACAGAGCCTCAAAATGATGTGCTCTTCCTAATGGTAAAATAAATAAAATATGTAAATGAGCCCATTACATAAAAAAGGAATGTTAAAATAAGAGAAACAATAAAAACTTAGTAATATATCCAAATGATGCACGCGAACCAACTAAAGTATAAAATATATTTAAACACGCAAATGATTAATTTGATTTAATCTATTAATTTCAATTTTTTAAATCTGAAAAGCAACAAAAAAATTTTTAGAGAAAACTAAAGAAGTGAAATTTTGTGATACAAGCGGGAAATGTTATTTCTTTTTTAGATCTAGATCGTTTGAAATGTTGTCTATTGTGACTGTTTATTTTCAAATCTTCGTCAGTGCTCGATAAGCTTGTTGTTCATGTCCTTCTCTGATCCCGTGGTTAACGGCGGACCGTTGGCGACCCACCGATCACCCAACTTTAGTTCTTCTATCAACACCTCATACGAGGGAGATTTGGTGTACAAATTTCATTTTTCATTCCTCTATTAATGCAAACTAGAATTCTTTATTCATTTATAAAACCATGTGAATTAGTTTGTGTATGTGGAGTCAAATTGTAATAATGTATGGACCTACCAAACCTGCCCACCCACATATATATATTCTTACAATATTATCCAAGATTTAGAAACGGACGAGAATTGATCATTTTCAATGCGTGTACCTATAGTTATAGAGTTTTCAGGTCATAATTTATTATTCGCCAACAAAATAAACAAGACCCTGTCACGGCTAATACTTTTATGGCTTTATTGCATATCATTATCCCATCTCAGGTCAGCTCAGTTTCTCAGATCGTGAAGAGAACTATACATAAATTTGGAACTGAATAAAACAAAAGGTAGTTTTATTTCAATTCACCTGGAAATAACAGAAACTTCCCAACACAATACTGTTCTTTTGAAAATCATCAAAAGTGTCAAGACTGTCGATAATCTAGACATACAATCAAAATCCTAAAATTGTGTAAAATATATTATAACCCGAAACAGCAAAACAGGGCATTCAACTTATAGTAGTGAGTAAAATTAATTTGCACCGTAGAACCAGAACCGGTTTCAGACTCGTAATGTGAATTTGCAGAAAAATTATTGCTTATGTATGTATATTGGGGTGACATTCACATTCAAATTAAACAATTTCTTGTTTTGTACATACAACATTAAATCAACCATTTTTACTGCAGCTCACATCAATACTAGCAGATAAAACTATGTCAGGCTCTAAAATAGAATATATCAACAATTATAGCCTAATTTTTTTTCAGTTTTAAATGAGAAATATTTCCTGTCCATTACATACCTATAACAATATCTTCCTCTTTGAATGGTCGCCAAAACGCCATAATTTTGATTATGACCAACAAAATAGTCTCAATCAAGAGTTGTAATGAAACAAAATTTTAATCACAGAAGCTGCTAAGAGCCCTTTTATGCAAGCGTTTTCTGTCGCTCGACGTTCAACGTTAGGCTAACGTTGCGTTTATAAAATTACTTGTAAGTGGACGATTTTGAGAACGTTTTCGAGCCTTCAGTAGTATTCGGTCAACTCGGCAGTGTCTGGTACTTCTGGCGTTTCTATAAACAGCCCTATTCTTCGAAATATTCTTCGACAAATTTGACGCAACGTTCTCTAGAACACGACGGCATGATTTAGAAAACGTTCCGTCAGTAAAACGCGACGGCCAGTCCTGGATCATCAAAAGGGACCCGTGGGGCCCGGGCCTACAGCGGCAACATTTTAGGGGCGGCAAATGCTTCTCGGTAAAAAAATTAAAGTTATTAGAAAAAACATAAAAACAGTTTTGTAACTATTTCCTTATAGAATTTGAGATGCACAGGATATAAGGAAACATTTGAAAGATTTAAAATATTAGAGTACCTTTATCAAAAAAATATATCCCAAATAGAATTTGAAAAGTATGCGAAAAACCTTATAACTTCTTATCCCGAAGATTTAGAAGATTCATTTATTTCTGAGTGTATGCATTTTAATCGATATATACAAGAAAAATTACATTCATTTGCTTCAGAAAATAAAAGTGGTAGAAGCCAATTTTGGTGTTTATGTGAACAGAAGAATACAACAAACATTGTTCACAGTAAAGATGGTATTATTATACAAATGTCAAATTTAATAGGGACAAAGAATCTGCAGAATAGTTTCCCCAATTTGGACATTGCGTTTAGGATGTACCTCTGTTTGTTTGTGACGAATTGTTCGGCTGAAAGGTCTTTTTCGGTGATAAAACGAATTAAAAGTTTTCTGAGGTCAACAATGTCAAATGAAAAACTGAATCATTTAGCAATTCTACACATTGAAGCACATCTAGTGAATACTATAGATTTCAACGACATAGTTTCTGATTTTGCTTCCGCCAAAGCTCGCAAAAAACTTTTTAATTAAAGAAAAATAATGTGGTCACTTACCTAATTATTGATTCTATAAATCATTATCTACGTTTGTTTATTAATAGATGTATTTCATTTAGTTGTTTTTTTTCCTGTACAAATTGCCCTATTACCAGTATATATTGCAAAAATAAGATCCATCTAGTTCTATTCATTTATACTTTTAACACAATTTCGAGTTTCGGTAAAGCTTAATTCTTTTGTTGCAATTGCAAAAAATGGTAAGCAAGGATTAACAGTTGTTAATTAGGTCAACAATTTAATTTTAAGTAACTTTAAATATCTTATTTCCAATGTTTTCCATTTTCTTTCTTTATTTTCTTTCCTCACCACTCAAATTTTAATTCATTTGTTTAAAGCATGTTTTGACATTTAAAACTTTTGGCAACAACTCGTTGGTCTTTGGATTTCATATTTCATACAGCCTGATGATGGTAATATTGTACCGAAACTAGTAGCACACATTATAAGTGTCCTTTTTGAGGAACTTTTATTAAAAAAAAATTTTGTGGTTTGGACTTTGAGTTTTATTGAACCATTGGTTTTATTGAACCATTGGTTTGAAATTAAAAGTATTCAAAACAATATATCGACCAATACTTACATATGAATGTATGGTTGTTAACAGGACAACAAAAAAGTAAAATACAGGCGAGAGAGATGAAATATTTGAGAAGAGTAAGAGGTGTAACAAAAGAGGATAGAATGACAAACATAGATGTTAGAAAAGATCTGGGTATACAATCAACCTTAGAATTTGTAGAAGAAAGACAACTACAATGGTGGGGACATTTACAACGTATGGATGAAGGAAGACCAGTAAAGAGAATATGGAAATCAAAAATTGAAAAAAATAAAAAGGTAGAACGTGTCGCGGGACACACGGTAGGAACTTTAGTTCCTTTTAAGAAAAAATTATGTTATACATTTGACGTTATAGATAAACGATTTTCATATTCTTTGGTGGATGAGTAGTAAGCATACCATACTCTCACGAGGTAGACCCGGGTTCGATTCCCCGTGAGGAAATTTTTTTTTACTGTTAATTTTATTTTTAAATAATTATTCTGCTTGATATTGATAACGACAACAGGTAGACGTTTGAAATATTTAGCAGAATATTCATTATTATAGATAATGGTACGGTACCCTTCATGAGGGAGTCCAACTGGCAATATCTACTTATAACAGCATCGTATATTTAAAAAATGAAACCGTAGCATTATACAAATTGGACATTCAAGAACTGTACGTTTACCACAAAATTAGTGGAAACATAAAATTGAATTGTAAAATGTTTAATTTGAAGTTATAAGTATTACAGTTTATAGAAATTTTTATTTTCTAGATTTTTTCTTAAGTGGGTCGTAGAAAAAATATGCTGCTCGACTCGTGTGGATTGTCCATATTGCACTTGAACGATTGAGCACTCCGCCTACGGCGTCGTGCTCAAACTTCGTCCTCGTGCGATATGGCCATCATATCCACACTAGTTGCTCAAACTACAATTTCTTTCAAAATATGCCCTTTTATATTGAAAAACAACCTGCCAAATGTCAAATCAATTTATCCATCCATTTTAAAATTATCGAATTAAAACATTCAAGTTTTCGAAATTTCAACACCCTGTATTTCGAAAAGTAAATGTGCTAGACCCCTTAATCGCGCAAAAAAATTATGGAGATAATAGTAAAAATTGATCCGAACAAATTCAAGTAGATCACCGGCACTGCGAATACCAGCTTTGCATAGAATTTAAATATAGCATCGGTGGTTCAGTGGTAGAATGCTCGCATTGCACGCGGGCGGCCCGGGTTCGAATCCCGGCAGGAGCATATTATTATGAATCGCTGCTTCGTAAACGAGAGACTAAGGAGGCACAATAGTCCAGTAAATAAGGGTATCAACCTTGAGAATAGGTCGGGCCGGTGTCATTTTTTTTTTAATTTGTAGGTATTGATGTATACATTAACATCTCAAAATCTCATATATGGCGGAATGACCGCAAGACCCTGAAAATCGCCCTGAAGAGCCCAAAAATCCATTTTCCCAACTATTTTGGTCCATATCTCCCAAAATATGGCACCTAGAGATTTCGGATTTGGACAGAAATGAAGATCAGATCAATGCCTACAAAAATGGTCCATATCGTTTTCGTCGTCAATTTGGTGGTTTTCGAGATAACGGGCCACAAACGCGCGCCGTATTTTTTACATCTGACCTGGATCTCGGGAGGCGCTCTCAGCTCCTTAATTTCTGAGCGGATGGACAATTTTTCTAATTACTCGGGTAAAAATGCATATTTTTTTATGATTCAAAGTTCATTTGAAAGGAGAAATCTGCATCTATAATATCTTGTCACTGGTTTTTTTTTTGGGCCCCCAGAATTTTGGGAATTTCCGCCAAAGCAAAATTTTGGTCGATATTTTGACCCCCCCTATGAATCTAGTTGTATTTTGTCTATAAAAAGTATTTTGACCGAATCCTTCCGAATAATGGGACTTTGAAGGGTTTCGAAGACACTCCGGGGGATTACATAAACATTTTCTCGCGCATTCCAATAAACCACGTGTTTTCGTCAGGGCGGTTTTTCCGGATTTTCGGAGTTTTCCGAAATTTTATGGAAAATCCCGGAATTTAGGGATAATGGATCCTTTTATCGGGTTCTGATACACCTCATTCGAAAGCTTATGTTCTCCCCTTGTGAACGGTACTTTTTTTTTCATTTCAACTCTTTTAGTTTTCCGGAAAATCTAGAGAATCTTTGCCCCCCTGAAAAACCAAGTTTTTTTTTTCATGATTACTTTCTTTTTGTGGTTTGAATTTTTGAGAGTGAAAATTACACCATATTGAAGAGGACATTCTGACCTTTCTGTCAATATATATATCAAGTACTTTCACGCGTGTATATCAAAACAATTTGTTTGAAAACTTTCCCCAAATAACTGTAATTACAAGGATGAGGATGAGGATGAAGATGTGATTGTATCAGCTGATCAAGCAGAGGGAGGGGCATAAATTGGTGGAGGTGAAGATAGAGAGCTAGAGGAGCAAGAGGAAGAAACAGAAGGCATGGATGGAGAGGGGTTTGATGATGTCAGCCAGCAACATCCATCTGAGATAAATGTGTTGGAATGGTGATGGATAGATGTCTAATTGTTCATGTATGTTCCAATTCTCATATACTTTCAAAAATAAATCTTATTTTTCAAAAACTTTTTTGCCGAATTATTGAAAATGACTTGCCAAAAATTGGCAGACCTCTGGGCTACATTGCCGAAGACCTAAGAGCTCCAAGGATCAGGCCGAGAGTACAAAACAGCGTTCTCAACTCCAAAAATTTTCAGGAAACAGATAGTGATTGGGGGCACCTTCATTACCGGGATAATTACGTGAGGAGGGAGAAAACTAGTGGCGCCATCTACGATTGACCCTCAAAGTTCAAAAAATCAAGATACGTGTATATCCAGTCCCCTTGGCTCACACATTGGCTGAGAAAATGCCGTATTTTTATTTTCCAAACATGATAATTTTCGCGACCCCTTTTTTGCAAAAAATATTGGGTTAGCGAAAAAAACCATGGGGACCATTTTTGTAGGTATTGAACTGCTCGTCATTTCTATCAAAACCGCAAATCTCTAATTGCCATATTTTGGAAGATATCGGCCAAAAACGTTTTTGGGCTCCGAGGGCCATTTTCCGGGCCTTGCGGGCATTTCTCCATATATGAGATTTTGAGAGGTGAATGTAGTCATCAATACCTGCAAATTAAAAAAAAATGGCATCGGCCCGACCTATTTTCAAGGTTTGGCCTTGTTCTGGACTACCGTTACTGGACTACAAGCACGCAAACAAGGCACATAACGAAGCAACGTAACATAACGTAGCGTAACGTAACGCGTAACGGTCAGATCTTTTGCGTCGCGACCCCTGGTCGCTCAAACATAACCTGGCGTAAAGAACTAAAGTTCCAAAAAAGCGGCAGAACAAGAAAAACTTGGGATAGGGTAATAGCGAGATTACTGGATAAAAGAGGAAGAAGCTGGATAGGAGCGAAAGACTTAGCTCAAAATAGGAAAGAGTGGAAAAAATTCGTGACAGAAGAATAGCTGCAACACACCCTACACCACTAAGTGTCTTGTCTTGTCTTGTCATCATTCAATCTCGTTCCTTCAAGTTCAATGGTTTTGAGGTTGAGTTTTCTTTTCGTAGTGTTATTGAGGATGTATTGGGTTATTATTCCCGAGAAAATAGAACAAATCATATCAAAAACGTATTGTGAATTTAAAAATGTTTTCCTTCATTTCGGGCCGCAGTGTTTATTAGTTTTTAAACAGTCGAACTATTCTATCTAGCCAATCAACAATGGTGTAAAATAAAGATACTGCTCCTTAAAATATCTCTGATAGCTCATTGGATTCTGAATTTTGTCTAAAAAATGTAGAGAGCATATATTAATAAGTACCAAAAAAGTTTCAAAAGTTATAAACAAATAAAGATGAAAAAAAGGTATATCGATTTTTACCAACATATCGAAAAGTTTTACCATTTGAAAACTGAATAAAAAATATTCTCAAACAGGAGAAAATTTCCAATAAAAAATAATATAATTTCACTATGCACTGACGCTAATTATTAACAAAACAAGTAAACAAGAGAAAATACTTGCAATCCGCTTGTGTGATCGTAACTTTGGGATTTCTATGGTTTGAAGGTCTTTAAAACTATGAATTAGCAACAAATTTTACCTTGTTAGTGTATTTGTATTGAAAGAATCCGGTTATTTATATAGAATGAAAATATTAGAACCAGTCAAAATATGGAATTACCACATTCGAATCTTTTATAATTTGTTTACTTCGTTTCATAATAAGAATCATTTTTTTCTTGAGGACATATTCAATAATTATTTAATTTCAGGTCATCTGATACAACCAGATTATTTTGTTATTCAGATTCCATAAGGCAGTTTTCACTTAGGCCCAGTGTCCATGTATCGTCACGTCAACGTAGCATACGAGGCAAAAATACGAGGGGAGTACGTTTGCCTGCCGTAGACAAAGCGTTACATATTGCAACCTGTAGACTAAGCGAAATCGGCACGTATTTGTAGAGAAGCGTTCTCGCCTCTACCCTCGTAGTGCCTTGTCAGTCGCTAAGCTTATGGTGCGTGGTGTATAGTTTGTCTCAAAGTATATCGTCTTCACTTTCGACGGCAATCATCCTAATACGACTTTCTAAAAGAATTGTATCTAAAATGAAATTCAACAGCCGTCGAGTGACAAGGCAAGGGTTAAAATTTATTCAACTTTAATGGTATTTAATAATCCCTCATTTAGGAGGAAAAAAAAGTTTAGAGAAATCGTCTTCACATATTAAATAAAAAAAGGATTGATAAATATACAAAAAGATATATTTGTGAATTTGATCCTTTTTAAAATAAGTTTAAATAGTCCGCCACTGACGATCTCTTCTACAGCAGCTATTGGCCCATTAATTTTATTATTTCCGGCTAAAGCGAAGACGATATACTTTGAGACAAACTATTATACAACATGTCTGTAATGTAGTTGTACAAACACGTCCTCTTCGTCGCTAGACATATTATAATAACCGCCTTCGTACGATACATGGACAGAATTTAAGTGTAAGCTGGCGCGACGATACATGAACAACGGGCCTCAATGTGTTATCGATAGATAGATCGATAGATCTATTATAATATACACTCACCAGCAAAAAAATAGATCGACTTAACAAATTGATGAAGTTTATTTTAAATTGGAATTGATGTTCTTTTTCGTATGTGAGGTGGATAGTTTTCATTGAAATGCTCTGTATAAGGTTATGGAAGATAACATCATATACCTTGTTCTTAAACTAGGAGGAGCATTTTAAGAAACCTCACTTACACCACTAAAAGTTACTAGATTAAGAGGGTGTTCCGAAAGGGTCGTGTTCAAACTTTTCCAACTAATTGACAGTTACGTGACATACATATTATATTGCTCGCAAGTGTCCAATGAGGGATCGATGCAAGTCTAAAATTTGAATTATCATTGGCCACAGGCCATGGCGCAAGTTGTAACCAAATGTCACATTATTGTGATCAAAATGCAAGGTTATCAAAAGTAATTTATGTCAAATTGGATTTTACAAATATGTACAAAAAGCTACTGTATGTTCAAATTATTCTCTATCCACATTTGAGCATGAACTAGAAGTCAACAAAACAGAAGTTTTGATATCGAGAAATACCATAATAATGTACTGTAATACGAGTAAAACTGGATGTAGAAATATTTGCATTAATAAAATGTTACTTCGAAATTTATATTATTAACAAGAAAAGACAAGCATAGATTTTGTTTATCAAACTGAATAAATAATAAAAATAGCACTTAACTTAGTTAGAATATTTCCAGACACCAGGGCGCTTGATATAGTAAGTGGCTGGTGTAGGGAGGAAGAACTGGCAGTGAACCCCCACAAAACTACACTGGTACCGTTTACAAAAAAGAGAAAATTGCAAGGTCTACAAAAGCCGCAAATTAACGGAGTGGAAATTCCATTTGCGAAAGAAATTAAATACCTAGGGGTAATATTTGACCAAAAGCTCACATGGAACTCCCACATTGAAAAAACCACACACAAGGCCAGAATCGCCCTTGGAAGGTGCAGGCAAATGTGTGGAAAAAATTGGGGATTAAATCCCAGGCTGCAGAAATGCCAACCTAAATTCAAATCGCTCCTCTTAGTTTAAAAACAAGGTATAGATATTAATGAGGGAATTTTCATTTTTCGATCAAAATAAATTTACCTTTTATAAAAATCCTCGATTGTAATATACCTGATAGAAGAAGTGTCATTGCCTATTTATTAAAGATGTATGTTACAAAATAGCTTCTTAGTTCTCTTACATTATTCTTCTCAGATGTGTATGTTATTGTTCGAAAAAAGAAGCGAGGGCATGAGAATATGAAAAAGTGACTATAATAAACTTCATTGTAGTAACAGCGACGGATGTTTTGAAATAAAACAAATTTAAAAATATCAAATTGTTTAAAACTGTGTATTCCACTCTACAGAACATTTTCAGAACGAATTTAAGTTTTAGTTGCGATGTGTTTAGTTTGATGATCGACTGAATTTTTTTCTCTGAATCAGTCCAATTAGATATTTTAAGAATTTATTGGGAAATATGACGGACTAAATTAGGTTGTAGTTCAATGTTGAAGGTATAAGAAGAGGAATATGTGGAGAGATTTTCAAGGCTGCGGAATGTGTGGAGCTAAAGGCGATAGATTTATCTATAAACATTACAAATAATGAAGTTTCATATTAAATCCACAACTAGTAACTTGGGAATTTTGCGTTGTTTTCTGGTGTACTGGAAAAAAATTAGCCGTATTGCTAATTACTTGTAGTTATTACCCCTATCGTCTGGCCTATATTTTCATTGCCACAATATGAACCTTTTGTCACCCGAGAAATGCCATTATAATTGGCTATAATACTTTATAGGCGAAAGCGATATGAATTTTTTTCTCGATGTATAAAACTTCACATCTTTATAATTAATACAAACAATTTTTTTAGGTCACACGGTCAGTATTCTATTAAACAATGAAATGTGAACTGAAAAATGTTTATAAAGCCAACAATAGATGCTAGCAGTTCAAGGTATATTTTCCTTTGGTGAACTGAAAAATTGCATTTACAATCCGTTAGGCAATTGTTAAATATAATAGGAGTATTTTCTGTAATTTCCTTGAAGAAATGAAGGAACCTCTCCAGATTTTTTTGAACATTATTTAGGATGATTTGAATTCACAAAACATTTATTTCTCTAGTTTAATTGCTCCGGAACTTGTAAACTTCGTTTGTTTTAGATATACTCACGCAGAGCATTAATATAATAGCGTCTTGATTACTGTTTTACCAATTCGAAGGAAATCTACATCTCCTTGGAGTAACATAGGCTATTTTATATTTTCTGTATAGAACATGTGCGAAGCCGGGGCAGGTTGCTAGTCTATAATATAATTCAAACTTTAGGATTGATAATTACTTGTAATGAATAAATTAACTTTTCCTACGATCACATAGGAAAGTGACATATATCGCACTGTCTAGTTCTATGGAAAGTGGCCTTTATTCATACGCGTATACGGAAAAAAAACTTATACGTACGTGTACGGATAAAAAAGCTGTCAAATGAATTTTTATTAAGATTGACCACTGGCAAGCTGTCAAATATATAATTTTTAATTAGATTTACCTATGTAATATCTAAATTTGAAGCGATCTATTTGAAGAGTGAAATTTTTGTCATTTTCTTGATTAAAAAAAAATTAGGGCGCGGTCGAGGATCGAACCCGCGTACTCTTCGTCAGAAGTCCTATCTTGTACCAACTAATCCAAATCACCTGTTATAATAGTAGGCAAATGTAATCATCTTGAAAGGTATTCATGATAAGTATGTATGAAGTATGATGAACAATAATAATTTCACTTTAAATTTCAATAATTATCCAACCAATTAATAATTGTAATAACCTACCTATATTATATAGTTGAACTACTTGAATTTTTGTCACTATTGATAGTTATTGTTAATTTTGAAATCAATTATGTTGACTTTAATGGTAACATTTTGTGTATTAATATGTCAGATGTTGATTACACATTATTTGGTGAAATTATCACGTGATCGTAGGAAAAATACTGTACATTACTCGTGCGAAAGTGATTTTTTCACACTCATGTGATTGTCACAATGTTTCCAACTCGTGTCACTTTCCGCACACGTTATGTAATATACTATTTACTCTGTTATATCTTATCAGTAAAAATGCTAATAGCTGTGTAGATAGATAAAAAAAATTAAAAAAAGAAAAAAGGTAGAACGTGTCGCGGGACACACGGTAGGAACTTTACTCCCTTTTAAGCAAAAATTATGTAATACATTTGACGTTGTAGATAAACAATTTGCATGTGCCTCGGTGGTCGAGTAGTAAGCAAACCAAACTCTCACGCGGTAGACCCGGGTTCGATTCCCCGTGAAGAAGTTTTTTTTATTGTTAATTTTATTTTTAAATAATTATTCTGCTTGATATAAATAGCGACAACAGGTAGACGTTTGAAATATTTAGCAGAATATTCATTATTATAGATAATGGTACGGTACCCTTCATGAGGGAGTCCGACTGGTAACATCTACTTATAACAGCATCGTATATTTAAAAAGGGAAACCGTAGCATTTAACAAATTGGACATTCTAGAATTTGAAGTTATATTACAGTTTCTAGAAATTTTTATTTTCTAGATTTTTTTCACAAGTGGGTCGTATAAAAAATATGCTGTTTGACTCGTGTGGATTGTCCATATCGCACTTGAACAATTGAGCACTCCACCTACGGCGTCGTGCTCAAACTTCGTCCTCGTGCGATTTGGCCATCATATCCACACTAGTTGCACAAACTACTATTTCTATCAAAATATGCCCTTTTACATTTAAAAACAAGCTGCCAAATGTCATATCAATTTATTCATCCATTTTAAAGTTATCGAATTAAAACATTCAAGTTTTCAAAATTTTAACACCCTGTATTTCGAAAAGTAAATGTGCTAGACCCCTTAATCCTCATATCATTTTGTCCAATTTTACAAGAGGAATCTACATGCAAACGTTGTAATTACCCCTAACGTTCGAGATGCTTATACCATTTTTTGCGCGATCATATTAAAATAAATTCCGAATAAAATAATTCAAATTTCTTCGAAATGAACAAAAAAGATCAATCGCGCAAAAAAAATTATGGAAATAATGGTAAAAATTGATCCGAACAAATTCAAGTAGATCACCAGTACTGCGAATACCAGCTTTGCATAGAATTTTAATATAGCATCGGTGGCTCAGTGGTAGAATGTAGAATGCTCGCATTTCACGCGGGCGGCCCGGGCTCGAATCCCGGCGGGAGCATATGAATCGCTGCTTCGTAAACGAGAGAGAGACTAAGGAGAGAGCACAAGCACGCAAGCAAGGCACATAACGAAGCAACGTAACATAACGGAGCGTAACGTAACGTAACGGTCAGATCTTTTGCGTCGCGACCCCTGGTCGCTCAAACATAACCTGACGTAAAGAACTAAAGTTCCAATTTCCCGGTGTCTGTAATTAGCCTCAGAAATAGACAGACGTTAAAAAATAACCGAATAAAAAAACACTTCTGATGCAATAGATAACATGAAGATATTACTGGAATATCCCATTAACATATTAAAGTAGTAAAAATGATCCTCAGCTAAATGGATTTAAACCTTAATTAAAGCATATTATTATTTCATTAATAAACAAGTATAAAACAACGTGATCAAATCAGGAAACTGCATACAGTTTTGTCAACTATTTAAAGAGTAATATAAATATAACTCAGTGCTAGTGAAAGTTTTAGATAGGACAAGTACATGTTGTTAATTAGCCGTATATCTAGACAAAATACACGTTTAATCAACCCAAACCAAACCAGGCGTTGTAAATATATCTCAAAAAGACTAGCCACCGTCTAATTTTTTCTTAAATATGTACAAATAATGTATAAACATATAAAGCAGATATTTACTCGTTTATTTATACGAATTATAAAGATAAGTGTGATAGGACAAGCAAAAGATAAATTACTATTTCTAAACCGAACTATGCTATCATATAAAAGACATTACGTATTGTGAACATGATTTTGCCACGAAATTGTTATAAATGAACAAAACAAAAAAAACTCATTTTTGAGTGTATAGCATATAAGTAGTAGTACGACGGAAACACTGGAAAATACGTTATTTTACAAGTTTTTTCCTGGATTCTAAGAAAAAATAAGAATTTTAATTATAGATTGCAGTCTACCTTGCCATAGTGCCATATTGAGACCAATCATCACTTATGGAGCCATTGCGTGGAGTAGTAGAACTAGCCTATTGACGACGAGAGAAAACCTCTCCAAAATTCAAAGACTATCCTGTATATGCATTACAGGAGCAATGAGAACAGCCATGGAAGTGAAGTGGAGTGAAAAAACAAAGGATTTATGATAAATATACAAAAAGATATATTTGTGAATTTGATCCTCTTTAAAATAATTTCAAATAGTCCGCCACTGACGATCTCTTCTACAGCAGCTATTGGCCCATTAATATTATTATTTCCGGCAAAAGCGAAGACGATATACTTTGAGACAAACTATTATACAACATGTCTGTAATGTAGTTGTACAGACACGTCCTCTTCGTCGCTAGACATATTATAATAACCGCCTTCGTACGATACATGGACAGAATTTAAGCGTAAGCTGGCGCGACGATACATGAACAACGGGCCTCAATGTGTTAGGATCGATCTATTATAATATACACTCACCAGCAAAAAAATAAATCGACTTAACAAATTGATGAAGTTTATTTTAAATTGGAATTGATGTTCTTTTTCGTATGTGCGGCGGATAGTTTTCATTGAAATGCTCTGTATAAGTTTATGGAAGATACATCATATACCTTGTTCTTAAACTAGGAGCTGCATTTTAAGAAACCTCACTTACACCACTAAAAGTTACTAGATTAAGACATGCCACAAGACAGTATGATGAAAAAGTATAACTTTTTAAAGAAATTCGATACGGAAATGAGCAACAAGAAGGAATGGGATCCAAATACCATTACCAGACTTGGAAAGAATGCCATTCAATGGTACACAGACGGCTCAAAAGCAATAGAAGGAACTGGGATAGGAGTGTTCGGGCTAGGAACCAAACACTCTGAAAGCTTGGGAAAAACCCCAAGTATCTTTCAAGCGGAAATCCACGCCATAAGAAAGTGCGCCCAGTTCAATATTGATAAAGGATACAGAAGACAAAGGATTATCATAATATCGGATAGTCAAGCAGCCATTAAGGCACTGAGCTCTTGTGTAATCAGTTCCAAAATGGTGTAGGAATGCCTAGACAAACTCAATGAACTAGGCGAGATTAACATAGTCACCTTACTATGGATTCCAGGACACACTGGAATAGAAGGAAATGAAATAGCAGATGAACTAGCAAAGAGGGGGACTGAAATACCTTTCTGGGGACCTGAACCCTTTTGCGGAGTCAGCCCCAATGTAATATTGGAAGAAATAAGTAAAGCCGAGGAAAAGAGAAGATCTGACCATTGGAAAGATCTAGTAGGGCTTATACAATCAAAGACTCTTCTGGGTGACTACAACCTGTTGAGATCAAATGAATGCATAAGTCAAAGTAAAACTGCGCTAAGAGTTTTAACAGTGAATGTCACCCCAAAACACACACATACATACATACATACTCTGGTCCTTAAGAACACCTCAAACTGCTATAAAACCATATATTTTGAAAAAGTAGAAGCTTCAGTCTATCCGGTAGTACAAAATATATAGGGTGTTTTAAAGTGTCTAAGTTATAGATAGTTATTATAGTTTTTTCCTAGAGTCTAGGGAAAAAATACTAAATTGGCACTTGCGTGAAGTTATGGGCTAATCAAATGTGTTGGAATACAAGGCACAAGAAGCTACGAAAATGACAATGTTATTGGACTCACTGATAAATAAAATAATAAACAATTGGTTAAAACGTAAAACTAGATTAAAAACTGGGAAAGACAAAAGGAACCCGTTACTATATACCGAATAAGAAGAAGCAAATTCCAAAATTTGAATAAAATAAAAATATTATTCCCTCTTTCCACAAGCTCACATTTCTACACTGTGATATTTATAAGATACGACATAGGTATTCCTGTACAAAACTGTCCAGCGCGAGCTAACTTTTTTACTAAATAGCGTTCATAAAAAATAATAAACAGATTTGGAAAGGTCGTTGAAAAATAAGTTCAAATGCACTTTTAATTTTCTTAAAATCGCTCTGGTCAACTTTTGGATTGAGTTGTCCGTTATGTAAACATAAATGTAAATGTACAGGGTGATTCACGCAAGTATGCCATAGTCGGTGTTGTTTTTTTTAATGAAACACCCTGTATATTTGCATATTTTTGAAATCCTTTTAATGAACCGATCCAACAAACTAAATAATGTATGGTCAATTATGAATTATACAGGGTGAAATTTTTATTTTTACAGTTATTAAACACATACATAAAATACCTGATGTATTTGATTTCAATACATTGAAATAAATGCTCAAAATGTTCTCCACCTAGTTGTTGGCAATAGCACAGTCTCCTATAGAACTCCTCCTTAACTTTGTTTAAAGTTTGAGGTGAAATATTCCGTATTTCTGTAGTTATCCTGTCTTTGAGGTCTACAATGCTAGTTGGTTGTGTTGCATATACTTTGTTCGTGAGATAACCCCACAGAAAAACATCTAACGGCGTGAGGTCTGGCGATCTAGCTGGCCACTCAATCCAATCCATTTATTGGAGAAGATTTCATCTAAATAAGTTCTTACCATTACAGTATAATGAGGTGTTGTCCCGTCTTGCTGGAACCAAACATTTTCATTCGGTAAACTAGATCTATTTTCACGGGCAATTTGACGTGTACTTGAAGTTGGATTCTCTTCGACACTTAACAAAATATCCACTTTCACATCATCTTCAACAAAGTGTGGTTTTCTTTTCAATGGTTTGACATGTCCAAGTTAGTTCTCTGAATTGTGCATGAATTTTAGACACCTTTGTGAAATATTAGGCAATAAGGGATACCTGTGATTAAATAAGTTTGCCACTTCAACTTGACTTCTGCAGTTATCCCCGTACCCGATCATCATTAAAATCTCAATTCGGTGACTCTCAGATAAATATTTCATTGTTATGTCGACAAGGAAAGAGTGTTTTACAAAGATTTTACTTTTTCAGTATAAACTGTCAACACATCAACAACTGACAGAATAGAAAACAATCCACATTATTTACAGATTTTGTCTAATTATTGGCGTTTTTAGGCAATTATTAGGTATTTATGATTAAATTCATGGGCGTAGCAAGTTTTGTTTAATATACAAATACGTCTAATAATTAGTTAGTTTAGATTTTTGATAAATCCATATTTGGCTAATTTAAAAAAGTACCAATATTTTAAGTGTAATAAATTGTTAATTTTAAAATTTCACCCTGTATAATTCATAATTGACCAAATGTTGGAATCGGTTCATTGAGAGGATTTCAAAAATATGCAAATATACAGGGTGTTTCATTAAAAAAAACAACACCGACTATGTCATACTTGCGTGAATCACCCTATACATTTAAATTTATGTTTACATAACGCACAACTCAATTCAAAAGTTGACGTGTCTCGGCATTTTTTATAATTTTAGAAAATAATGACATAAAGAATTTTATTCCATAAGTGGTTTCCACTCTGTAAATAACACAGTATATACAACCTTCCAAGATATTGTTACGCTCTTTATCATGAATTACTGTATGCAACTAAATGAATGCCAATTTATAAATAAAAAGCTTACTCTACGTATGTTTCATGTTCTAGAAAAAGACTAGTAAGTAAAAAGGGTAACTGTTCTCACACAGCAATCATATTTCACTATTATGAATTAATAATCATGTGATTTTAAATTATTGTCCTAGTTCTCTTTAACAATTTACCACTTAATTATTCTAGTAAGAAGAAGGAAGTGATTTTTTTTTCAGTTTATTTAGTACGGTCTATGGAAAGTTATAATCCAGCTTCACTTTTGCATTTTTTACTATACTTGCTCTAAGCGCACATAAAGTGTATACAAATACTACTACTACTACTACAGAATGTGCAGGCGAGCCTTGACCTAGTCAAACTAAAGTCATGGTTCCGGCACTGAGGCCACTGACGGGCCCATTGTGCCATTCCTGCTACCTAGACATCCATGAAGCCGAGCCCTTCAATAAAGGCCGCAACCTTTTTCAGTGGATGCCTGCTTGTGTCTCCAAGTGCCATGACAGGGACTCCGAAGATTCGCCTGCGTAATACAGCCCAGTGTGGACACTCTAGGAGAACATGGACCGACGCTCCGTCAGTCATGCCGCAACCCCTACATAGGGAACTTTCCTCTACTCCTAGGTTGTAGAGGTGCTTCCTCACACAGCAGTGCCCTGTTAGGAGTCCTGCTATCTTCCTTAACCTACTCCTTGGTAGTAGTAGTAGGGTGTCCATCAGCAGAAGTTTGGATTGTCTAGGACCCTGCAGAGCATTCCAATGAGCGAGGTGCTGGTTCCTCAGCCACTTCCTCGTTTCGTTGCGTATTGTTTGTTTTGTTAGGCCGAGGGTCGGGCCCGGGCCGCAGAAAGGAGTGGGCCGGAATCCATCCATTGCAAGATCAGCAAGTCGTTCTCGACATTCGTCAGCAAGTCCTGAATTGATGGTATATCCACTCAGGGCTTTAATTGCTGATTGACTGTCGGTGTATATGGTTATGGTTATGCGTCGAACCACATAACCTCTGTCTAGGTTTATCTGCGCACATTCCAAGATAGCGTATATCTCGGCCTGATATGCAGATACACCATTACCCAATGGTATACAGATACAAATAACTTCTCCTTTAACATCGATATAACTTGAAAAACTACGACGATATGAATCTTTAAAAAAAATAACGAATTTTTCAGTTTTTCTCAATTTTCCCCGTTTTAATCATCAAATCACTTCGCCGAAAAATGCTTTGTATTTTCATTTTTATTATCCACAATTCACTTTTTGACACCATTACGATTACATACTTAATAAGCTCTTGTGTTATAAATTATAAACAAAAAAACTAAGAAAATGACGTTTCTTTCGTTATAAGCGTTTATAACAATTTTGTTAACAGCTTAAACCTATTATTTTTTACATAACACTTCTTTTTCGTCTTAACTTACCGGGCTATTAGTGTTCCGAACTCGGAAATGTGGAAAAGGGAGCGGCTAGATATATAATTTAATGTAGTTGGAGCCGTTGTTTCCTTAAACAATTAATTTTAAACAAATTATGTGCAATGTATGAGTAATGTTTTATAAGTGTAGTGGTTTTAAATAATGTCGGAGTAACAAATAAGAACGGGCTCGTTCATATCTTATGATCGGATTATAGTAGGGAAAAAAATTTCAATGAATGAAATGTCAAAAATTTGCGAATTTTTCCCAAATCAGGAGCACGACAAAAGCAGTCATTGTATCCTTAGAAAAATTCTACGTTCATTTGATATTTATTTCAAGGTTAAGTCTGTCTACTCAAAAAGCTGGGGGACAAACTTCCATAACTCCGGTTCTACTTAATGGATTTTTGCAAAGTTGGTCTTGTGAAAATAAATTGGAAATAACTTGACATATTTTAGATACGAGAGCCCAAAGGCCTCGAGTGGCATAGAATGACCTTCTGTATCTGTAAGAATTTGAAGGGTGGTTGACCCCCACAGCACTTAGGCCACAATTGGCCCATTGTGCATCCTTCTGAGGTACAGACTTCCTTCTGGCTCGTCATCCAGCCTACTTGTTTGAAGTAGGCGATAACGTCGCCGGAAGTAAGCTCCCTCATGCTGGCTTGTGTTATCCTGTACTCGCCGAATACGGAAAACCTAAAATGAGGGAGTGTCGGACATTCACAAAGAATGTGTTCGACAGTCTCATCTTCCTGTTCACATCCTCTACAGAGTGAAGTGTCAGACAGACCCAGTCTGTAGAGGTGTTTTCGTAGGTGGCAGTGACCGGTCAGAATACCCGTGGCTGTCCGAAGGTTCTGTCTGTTCATGTCTGTCCGGATACTGCAGCAGGTCCTTGGCAAGCCTGTAACCTTCTGCATCGTCCCATCTACCCTTAAACTTATCAAGGGAGTGTTCCTTTATTAGGTCAATCATAGCCGACGCCGACAGACCAATGAAAGTGCCAGGTCCCAAGAGTTTTTGGGAGGCTGCTTTCCTGGCTAGTGAGTCGGCAATGTAGTTACCTTTCGATAAAATGACCTTATATGAGGCAATATATAACATCCGAGAAAATTGTGAATACCCGCAGTTATCCATTCGTCATTTTGATTTTTCATGTTTCCAAGGCTGAAATCGTAATCATCGGCCAAAACCACTACCTATCAATTTTGGTGAAAATTAAATAAGTATTTTTCTATTTAATAAATTTGTTTAATGATTGTTTATAACTAATACATTCGCACATCGCTTTCCTCAAAAGTTGCCATCCCATCTTTACAACAAGAAGATGGAAGCATCTGCTCTGATTACGAAACAGCTGAAATTCTTGCTTTGTCTTTCGCTAATGTTTTTACAAACGAACCACTCGATGATGCACTACCAGCATTGTTAGGACCTCGTATCGAAGCACCACTTCACAATATCACCTTTCCTCAAAACCAAATTCTAGATCGCCTGTTACATCTTAAAACCGATTCCACCCCAGGTCTAGATGGATTGCCTGCATTATTCCTTAAAAATTGTGCTCACACACTATCATATCCGCTGTCCATAATAATGAACCCCTCGTTTTCGTAAGGCTGCAATCCGCCAAACCTGGAAATTAGCATCATTCACCCCAGTATTTAAAAAAGGCAATAAATTGGATCCAAACAATTTTTGTTGCGGGAAAGAGTTGATCCACTTTAACCAATTTACTACACTGTACCAACGATTGGTCTAAAGAACTCGATGACAGACATTATTTAGACATAATTTACCTTGACTTTTCGAAAGCCTTTGACAGAGTGCCAAAACGTAGACTTCTACAAAAGCTCGATCATATTGGCATAAGAGGTACTCTCAACAAATGGTTTTCAGACTTCCTAACAAACCGGTTCTTCAAAGTCAGAGTTGGACAAGAAATCTCCGAGAGAAGACCCGTAACTAGCAGTATCCCACATGGTTCCGTTATTGGACCCCTACTTTTTATCGCATATTCTAGTGATCTTCGATACTGTCTGTCAAGCTCAATTTTGGCTTATGTTGACGACATGAAACTTTACGGGAATCCCAACATCAGTTATTTAAGTTTGCAGAATGATCTTGATAAACTACAAGAATGGTGTTCCAATTGGTTGATGCCTCTGAACATTGATAAGTGTGTCGTGTTACACATCGGAAACAATAACCCGCAAAATTCTTATTCCATCATTGGACAGACATTAAACACGGTATCATCACAATCCGACCTTGGTTTATTAATAAACTCAAAACTTACGTGCAGTGATCATATTTCTCATATTTGTAAACACTAAACTGTCCCTAATACAAAAAACTTTCTCTAAAGCTTCTTTCAAAACATATTGCAAACTTTACAAGACCTATGTCCGACCCATACTTGAATACGCCGGGCCTTCGTGGTATCCAGATTTAGCTCGAGATCGTGAAATGCTGAGTGCAAAGACGCGCAACGAGATTGTCTTTTGGCCGTGTTAGACCTACGTACGAAGAGAGATTAACCATGGCAAATCTTACAACATTTGAAGAAAGACGTCTCCGAGGTGACCTTATTCTTTTCTTCCGAATTTTGAAATTCAATGTCGGCGACCTTCAAGCAGTTTGCCCCCTCAATTTAGACGACCGTTTTCGTGGGCACTCCTTAAAGCTGAAGCCTTTTAGAACTCGTTATAGGCAAAACTTTTTAAGTAACAGAGTTTTCGATATTTGGAATGGTCTTCCTCAGCAAATAATTAGCTCAGAAAATGTTAATAGTTTCAAAAATCAAATAGACTCCTATATTTTCGATCTGTAGTTTTTTAGGCTTAGTGTAATGTCAGTTATTGTTTTATTTATATTCTGTGAATTATTATGGGCAAAATTAGGACTTGATCCTCTGCCCTTATCATGTAATAATAATAATAATAATAGTTACGGACTAATTACCACACAACCAACTTTGTATTATCGAGCAATTATTAAACTTTCTTAACAATTTGCAAAAAGTTTCAAGTCAATTCTAGCATTTCCCATTTATTTTTTTCTGAACTTGGATTTTAAATATTGTAATAATTCTAATCAGTATTAAAAAAAATGATTGATATTAGCCTGGTGAAGACACGAAACATCAATCATATCGAAGATTCATTGGTATATGGCTATAGTAAATTTGTGATAAAATGAAATTTTTATTGTGCATTTTGTGGTTTAAAAATATAGCATTTTTAGAAAAACTAAAAAGCAGCATTTTTAGTTTTCTTTGTATAGCTTGAGAATGGCAAGTCTCTGCAAGTTTTTCTTTAATACAATGTTCTCCATAATAGTAATTTTTTGTCCATTTAAATATAGTAATGTTACCATATTATTATGAGAAATGTATTGTATAATATTGCTAATAGCTGTTAGTGAGTATACATACTTATTAGCCAAATTAATACAGAAACGTCTATTTATAACATTGCAATTAAACTTAAAACTTACTATGGAGTCAGGAGTAAAGATCTAACCTGTAACAAAAAAAAAAACAATTATTATTATACCTTATTTCTTAATGTCTGACAGCACAGTAGCCTCATTATATATTCAAATAGAAATTTATCTTTTACAGAGTGATCCTAAGAATTTTACAAGTAAATACTAAAATTCTAATGCGAAACAAGTAGGTGTCTGTATTGGTTATCTATACATCCCTGTTTCAGCTCAAAACACAATATGGAATATGGTAATAAAACTGAACAATGCCAGATAAACGATAAATATTGCGGCAGTGGCGGAGATTACGATATTAGTTTATTCTGCTTATTTAATTAGATTCGGTCGACATTACAGTTGAAATAAAATACATTCGTTCAGGCCTATTAACAAGTTACATTTTCATTTTTATTAAATTAAATTAATTAAAGAAAATATAGTTTAATTTTCATAATTCAAATTTATTGACAATGAATTAATGTATGTCAAGTAAAGTAAACATACCATTTATAGGAAATATAAAATTCAATCTATAGTATCATCCTCTTCGCTGGCCATACAATAATCATCCGAAGACTCGTCGAGAGAGATCACTATCGGTTCTATAGTTTGTTCTATGAGGTTATTTAAAACCCACATTTTCTCTTCCTCTTTAATTACATGATTCACAGCATCTCTCCAGTTATTGTTGTCAATGAGTACTTCATTAGTTCACGAACATCTTTCATTTTAAATGTTTTATTATGTCTAGCTACATAACCTTTCATTTGGGCCCATATTAACTCTATCGCATTTAATTCACAATGGTATGGCGGCAAACGAAGCACTGTTATCCCACGAAAAACTTTTTGAATTGTAGCTTGTGATCTGAAGCAACCTTTAAAAGTTCTTTTTTCAACTTATCATCTTCAAATGGTATATCTTTTACGATTAACCAGTTTCTAATATCAGCTTTTCTCCAAGAGGTAGATTTTCTGTTAATCGCGAATGATAAGTGGCATTGTCCATAACGATTACAGCATTATTTGGAATTAATTCGACCATTTGTGTGAAATACTCTTCAAAAACATCTGCAGTCATTTCTTCATGACAGTCTTTGGTTGATGTTGACTGAAACTCCAGTAAACCACCTTTAACGAACCCTTAATTGCATCCAATATGCGTTATTATTAATCGGCGACCTTTACCGATAGGAGTTTCCAGTCCAGTAGATAAACCTTCTATGAAAGCGTGACGACTGGTTTTAATACTTTTGTCCTGCCATATTTTTTTCACTGAATGTCCTTCATTGACCTATGTCTCATCTAGATAATAGATTTGTCTTCCCTCCTGTCTGTATTTTCGGATATCTCGTAAATACTGTCGTCTCCAACATATTATTTGATCGTTGTCGATTAGCACTGATTTGCGACTTTGCTTCTCCCAAGTAAAATTTAATTTGTATAATATTTTCCACAAAGTTTTTCGCCCTATGTCAGGCAAATTCTCGTCGTCCTTTACCATTCTTAGAATTATGTCGAGGGTTGGGATCTCTTATTCAAAATATAATTCGTGTACTTTTCGTCTTATTGTATTTTGCATATGTTCATCAAGGTCAAGTGGTTTTCTTCCAGTTGACTTTTTAGGTGGAGATATATTTCCATTTTTCCTCTCTCTTAGAAGCCTGTAGATTCACTAACTCCTGTCATATTGGAACATGTCGAAACTATATTTCTAACAGTAGCAGCCGGCATTTGATGTACAACAGCATCATGCACATTTAACACTACAGTCTTCGTTTGTAAGCTAAGCACGCTCTTACACTTTACTGGGGTGAAACTTGAAGACATTTTTCACAACACAGTTAACACTTATGGAACGTAAGCGACTTTGAGCAAAACAAATTATACAAATTTGGGCGAGACCAAGTTTCACCGTATATACCTGCAAAATTTCTAAGTAGTCATTAGGACAATCCCTAGTAGGACCCTATTGTAATGGTTCTTGGAAATTATCAAGTTGTTTTAACTAACCGAATTTAGATTCATATTACCTTTATATATTAGATCGCGTATAAAATTAAATAGTAAATAAATTCCTTAGATGAACGGTGACGCTTATGGTTTACTACCTGACTAGCATCTGTGACCTTTTCGCGTGCTGTCAGACAATAAGAAACAGACTATAAAAAGTCTTTCACCGGCGAAGTTTTCATTTAAATGACAGTTATGTCATTTCGACAATTTAAAGTGACAATATGAATAATAAGAAGCAATTTTCCGGTATTTTGCATCCTCAAGCAAAAAAAAGGTAGAACGTGACGCGGGACACACGGTAGGAACTTTAGTTCCTTTTAAGCAAAAATTGTAATACATCTGACGTTATAGATAAACAAAATTGCATATTCCTCGGTGGTCGAGTAGTAAGCAAACCAGACTCTCACGCGGTGGACCCGGGTTCGATTCCCGTGAAGAAGTTTTTTTTATTGTTAATTTCATTTTTAAATAATTATTCTGCTTGATATTAATAACGACAACAGGTAGACGTTTGAAATATTTAGCAGAATATTCATTATTATAGATAATGGTATGGTACCCTTCATGAGGGAGTTCGACTGGCAACATCTACTTATAACAGCATCGTATTTTTAAAAAGGGAAACCGTAACAAATTGGACATTCAAGAGCAGTTCATAGAAATTTTTATTTTCTCGATTTTTTCTTGAGTGGGTCGTAGAAAAAATATGCTGTTCGTCTCGTGTGGATTATCCATATCGCACTTGAACGATTGAGCACTCCGCCTACGGCGTCGTGCAAAAACTTCGTCCTCGTACGATATGGCCATCATATCCACACTAGTTGCACAAACTACTATTTCTATCAGAATGTGCCCTTTTACATTTAAAGACAACCTGACAAATGTCAAATCAATTTATCCATCCATTTTTAAGTTATCGAATTAAAACATTCAAGTTTTCAAAATTTCAACACCCTGTATTTCGAAAAGTAAATGTGCCAGACCCCTTAATCCTCATATCATTTTGTCCAATTTTACGAGAGGAATCTACATGCAAACGTTGTAATTACCCTTAACGTTCGAGATGCTTATACCAATTTTTGCGCGATCGCATTGAAATAAATTCCGAATAAAATAATTCAAATTTCTTCGAAATGAACGAAATGTCAAAAGTGACATTTATACTTCTCGATCAGTTTAAAATATAATATTTTGCATTTTGGTGAAATTGTTTTTATGCTATTTATTACTTTTCGACGTCTAAACGGTAAGTAAATCACTTACCGACGTGTTAAACTTAGAAACCAGTAAACCTAACCTACCGTCCCGACAACCGATGCTGTAAATAAACAAAAAAGATCAATCGCGCAAAAAAAATTATGGAAATAATGCTAAAAATTTATCCGAACAAATTCAAGTAGATCACACAGCACTGCGAATACCAGCTTTGCATATGATTTTAATGTAGCATCGGTGGTTCAGTGGTAGAATGCTCGCCTGCCACGCAGGAGGTCCCGGGTTCGATTCCCGGCCGAAGTATATGAATCGCTGCTTCGTAAACGAGAAAGAGACTCAGGAGAGAACACACGCACGTACATAACGAAGCAACGTAACATAACGTAACGGTCAGATCTTTTGCGTCGCGACCCTCGGTCGCTCAAACCTAACCTGACGTAAAGAACTTAAGTTCCAACAATGGTACTTAATCTGATTATTCCGAGAATGAATGAAAAAGTGGAAATTCGTCAACCAGTGTGCAGGAAACATCAACCATCATTATTTTCTCCGGGTATTTTTATAATTTAACACTTTGGTAACCTCTGTGTCTTCTAATTTGATACATATCGTTAGTGACCTTTGAACCTGCACGATAAGAACACTTTTGACCATACCAAGGCAACTAGGTTTTTCAGGCAATGCAGAAAACCTGCAGAAACTAGCCCCCGAGGTGGTTCACTGGATTTATACAACTGTGATAGGAAGTGTCTTCTGTAGTGAATATAAAAAATGGAATCCAAAGACGAGCTCTCCTTGGTAGTACCGGGGCAATAAAAGCCCTTATTGGCATTTCTCTTATGGAAGTTTTTGTAAGGTCGTATAAAGTTATGGGAATTATTAGGCTGTGGCTAGATAAAGGACACCAATTCAAATGGAGGTTGAAAGAAGCAAGGTAGAGAAGGAACTCTCAATCAGGCTGTTGAAACTGGTTGAGACATTTGAAGACAATTAGCGACCTAGTCAGTAATATGTGCAGTAAATGCAAACTAAGTGATGAAACACATACTCTGCTTCTGTGAGAACTTACAAGGACTAAGACGGAAGTACTTTGGAAGAGGAAATAATAAAACCATTGCGACTACAAAGTCCCCCCAGTAAAACTAGTGGCCAAAATAAAAGACACGAAGCTTTTGAAATGGAAGTGGAAAATATGAGAAATGGTACAAAGATTTGGTTCAAGTACACTTGTGGGGCGTCGATATGATACAATATCTTACATGTCTAGTACATCTAAGTAATTGTCTTGGTAGAGCCTTGTTTATCGCAAAAATTAATGAGAATTGCAATGAAATTTAAACCTGATTCACACATTCATTTCGATTGTGTCCCGACAAATGTGAATCCTTGTAAACATTTTTTTTGCACAAATTATCTTGTTAAAGCTAATATCGAAATTAAGTTGACACGTTCTTTACAATATACTGATTGTTTACCGATACGTTACGAAATATACTTCAAAATAAGAAAAACGTAATGGATTGTGCACATTTCCAACAAAACCCAACAAAGTGACAGTACTATCATCATAACAATGAAAGTATTTACGGCTCGTGATTTCTTTAACGAATGTTAATAATTGGGTTAACTTTAAATGATCTCTGTTGTGTAAGATCGTCAACGTGAACATACCATGCTTTGTGATTTTTTGGATTAATCCAAATCAGATTTTAAATACCTACATTGAATAATTGATAAACAGACAATATTGGTTGAATATAAAGAAGATTTCTTACTGTTATGAAGGTTCACTTACAAGAAAATAAGAGACTAGGCCGATTTAAATAAATCTGGATCATTTCCATAAACTTTTATGAAATTATTTATGTATTTTGTTCACAACTATTTCATAACGTTCACATTTCACGTATAATGACGTTCATTATTCATGAGTGAATAATAGGAAATGATAATATAACGGATAATAGGATATGGAAAATGAACAGGTCAAATGACACGGATAATAGGACCTATATTGTATTTTTTTATATACAAATTATGCAATATAACAAATAAAAATATCACCGCGTCCAATATTCTATCCCAACGTCTCTTATTCTTCATTTTCGCAGTCCGACCTCTATACCACCCTGCTATAGTGTTTATAAGTAAGAGGAACATTTGTATAGTGAGCTTAACAATTTTAGAAAATATATCTGACAACAATGCTTCAAGAGATAATGATTTATCAACCAAACTGTTTATATAAAGCAAATGACGTTTGCGATAATTTATAGCTGATTGCAGGTGTTTCAATTATTATACTGTACCACAGATTATAAAGAGAACAGATACGAAAGCTTGACATAGAACAGTAAAAAGAGAGAGAGATGGGTGGACATACCCATTCAAATGCCCATCGTCTATGTCGACTCCGTTCGGGCTGCTTCACGAAATTTCTCAACAGGGTTGTCAATTTGCATAATATTTCCTCCAATTTACGATCATAGGTCAAATATTTTATAAGCCTTTTTTTAAGTGTGATAGTTATACAGATACAAATATTCGATAATTACTTGTTTTAAATCAATTTTATTAACATTAAAAGAATTATACAATTAAAAAGATTATAAAGTATAAAAATCATACCATAAATATATACTTTTTTCACAAACCACATCCTTAGCAACCATGCACAATAACGGTGACGGCTAACCTAACCTAACATAATCAAAACGTCAAAACATGCTCAAAACTTGTAATCTGTTCTCAAAATTCATAACGCCATTTTTGTTTGTTTCATTGTTTGAAGGTGTTCAATCGGCGATATTAATTGTGTTATTTGACTAATCGATTGTGCGTTGTGGTAATATTAACTATAAAAATATAGTGGTATAGATTATTATTCTTATAAAATGGATAAACATCATGGCGGAGTGTATTGTTCATACAGAGACTGTCCAAATAAATTTTATTCCGAAAAAAAAAAGTTCTTTTGATTTCCAAGGGATGAGAGTATTTAATTTAATATCCCGGCCTATGATAAAAGAACTTTTAAAGTTTTTGATATTAACTTTGGTGCTACAAATTATTATCAAAATTCTCCCTTACATAGATGTATATTGTATTCCCTTTGATAATAAATAAATTAAGTACTTCAAAATTTGGTTGATTTTTGTAATGTTATTGTCCCCGAGTCAACACTGAAATTTGGTAAGAAATTCAGAAAAATTTTTAAACTGGCAACATCGCGGCCATACCGAGTTAAAGGTCCAAGGTCATTGACGACGGAGCTGAAAATCGTTTGATGTTTTACCGGGATTCGTATCTGTTCTCTTTATAATATGTGACTGTATTAAGGTGTTTCTGCACCACTGTGAATAATAGCCATCATTATATGCTTGTTGAATAATATACTATTATTTGAAGCCTTTTAAGTGAACTTTATATATAATGGGGGGCTAAATGGGAAGACTCGAGCGTCGTGGGGATCTACTGGATTTTTGGATGAATAAAAGGTCATAAAAACGTAACCAAAAACTCAGAATATTAAATGAATTGAAAAAAAATGTTCCATTCAAAAAATTGACGATTCGGAAGTTATGCATGCACGCAAAAAAATTGTTAAATGAAAATACTGGAGTTTCAGATGATTATTCAGACGGTTCAGGTTGATGTCCGGGTCGTGCTAGCCCAAAATCTGACGATAATAATCAAATGTGATACAAATAAAACCACTAAAAACTGTATAGATATATTTTTTCTGGTGTAAATTCAACAATTTTTTTATCATAATTTTTTTGTCATAATATAAAATATCATGCAGAATAGAAAAAATGTTGATGGCCAAATTGTTATTAAAGTTTGCTCTAGAGGCAATAGTCCATTTTTTTTAGGTATTTTGATATATATTGCTGTTTTTGTTATTTTTTTTAGCTCAAGAAAAAAAGTATAACGGTAGTTAGAATTTGTTTATAACAAATTGTCCAGTTAACAAACAATTAAATTATTGATAAAAAAAATTTATGATTTTCAAAGAGGAAATCATTCCTTAACTAATTATTTCAACAATCAAAATATAAAAAAAACGGTTATAAACAATAAATTTTTTAAAAATCATTATTTTGCCAAGACAACATATTCGTAAAAAAACATTTCTTTAAATATTAAGCTTGTCTATTTGTTTATAAACAATTTCTTAACAAATGATGTAAAAAATTTTTTTACAATGTTACTTAATGCCATTGTTGAATACGAAAACAGCAATAATATAACATTTGTTTGAAAAAAATTGTTCAATTACATTTCTTGGACTTTTCATTTTTTGTTAACTTAAAAAAATTATTAAAAACAAAATAATTAACTTTAAGAAACTTTTATCGCGGTATCTTGTTAAGTATATATATGAGAAGAGCTCCACAAAGCCAAAAATTTTTAGGTTTATTATTCAAACTTTTATGTCGCCATTTATGAAAACGGAGATAGGAAAAAAATTCGTTAATCAACTTTTTGAAAAATTGATTTAAATTTTTTTTTCCAACGGGCATAAATTCTGTCAAGTATCTGGATGATACCATAATTTATTCAAATTTTTAAATTCATATTTGTTACTATAAAAAAATAATTTTCTGTGGTACGCCGTGTTTAGCGGCAGAGCACCCATGCCGTAATCGCTGCGCGGAGCCCTATTTTCAGCGTTAAATTAAAACTATTAATAATAGAGGTAGAGTTCCGGGAGCTGGAACTTTTTTTTCGGAAATTTCCTCCTCTTTAAGGACCTTTTTTCCAAATATCGTGAATATTAATAGTTTACGAGTTATTAACAAAAACCTAAATACTTTTTTTTTCATCTTATTTTGTTAATAACAATTGCAATTTTTTACGTGCAGTAAAATCCTCAGAACACATTTTTCTAGAGATCATTCCGAATCCAATGAGCTATTGCTCATATTTTTAGGAGCTTTATCTCTATTTTCCACGTTTTTCAACTTGTAGACTGGACTACAAGAGGAGGTACAAAATGGTGTAAGGTATTCCTCCTTATATTTATCTGCTGAAAAATCCCGTTTGGTTCCCCTACTAATAGTAACCATACGCAAAATTTATTGTTATAATATTACCCTTACAAAACGATGCAAATGTATCCAAGTTCGTCCCTCTATAAACAAGGTGTTCAATATTATAACTATAGTTATCAGTGCATATTTAAACCATCGCAGTTGCTATTAAATACCACCTTTCGTACTGGGAGTGGTTGTTGAATATTTCACAAGAAAACTTACAACATAATATTATTATATACTCTACAATATTAAACTATTTTTGGGTCACGTAAATATAATTTCACTTGTTTCCTGAAATACGCATACTTTTTCCGTTCCGCACAATTTGATGATAGTTGTGTTAATGTTGGTTTGTTCGGACTTGTTTAACAACAAGCAAAAATATCAACGATTTATAAAAAATTTGTAAACATTATTTCTTAAATTGTACAGGCTGATCATTTAAAGTGGTACGGAAAATTGCAATTTTGAAAACGAATGGTACAAATACATATCAGAAGTTTTTGTTATTTTCAGAGCTATAGGAAGTAGACAAAAAATTGAACCTTATCATTTTGGCTACATTACATTTATTTTTGAAAAATCTCCTTCGCTACAAAAACAAGAGAAACAAAGCAGGTCCGCGTCAAAAAAATAAATAAATTGAAATAGCATATTGTTACTCCTGGCTTTTATTGAAGATGAAAGTTAGGAATGGTCAATGATTTCCTTGAAGACACGAAACGTCGTAGAAAAAAGGAAGCTATATTACTACCAATGTCAAACCCTATAAAATGTTCCCTTTAAAAATGCAATAGTTTTGTAGTATAGTTTGTCTCAAAGTATATCGTCTTCGCTTTTGACGGCAATAATCTAAGCACGACCGTTCACGACGTTTTTAACAGAATTTTACCTGAAATGAAACCTAACAACAGTCGAGTGACATGGCAAGGGCAAGACTGGTTATAGTTTATTTAACTTAATAGTATTTAACAATCTCTCATTTAGGATATTAAATAAAAAGCAAAGGTAGTATGATAAAAAATACACTAAGATATATTTGTGAATTTTGATCCTTTTTAAAATAATTTTAAAAAGTCCGTCACTGGCGATATCTTCTACAGCAGCTATTAATTGGCCTATTAATTTTATGATTGCCGGCAAAAGCGAAGACGATATACTTTGAGACAAACTATACAGCCGTAGAAAAAATGTTTCTTTTAGTTGAACAAATATTACCTACTTTTATTTCGTCAATAAATAAAATAAGACAATCACTATATATCAAAACACGTAACAAAAGAAAATTACAAATTAAAAGTTTTCACCATAAAAACTTTTCTCAAGGTTATTCGGCCACCAGATCGGTAACTTGTGTGTACCTACTATATTTAAAACATAAAATGCATTCACTCAATTCACTGAATTGAAATAATAAGAAAAAATTAAGCACGTTGTTCGTACACGCTACCTATTGTGTGCTGGTCTTAGTCTTTGCGACATACATATAGACGTGGGGTGTGAATTTAATTGTAAATTTAAAATTCAAATTGGTGATGAATTAAGAAAATGACAATTTGTCCTTTACTTTTCACACAACACAAGCTTAGTCTATTTTCATTTCGATTAAAAAGGCAGTTGCAACATAATGGACATTTCTTCAATATATTTTTGTTGATTTTGAATTTTTTTCAAAACCACTACTTGAACTTGGGGGGAAAATGGAGCTGTATTTATTTTTTGTTAATGTATACCTCGTTTGAAAACTAGAAGAAGTTATTTGAATTTAAGTTGGCAATTATGTAGACATTGAATAGATGAGGCTTTTACTTGATGTAGATCCATAGTAAGTTATGAAATCAAACAATTTTATTTTGTTAAATCTACATTGTACTTAAACATAAAGTGACGCGTTTCGCTAACACAGTAGTTTTTCCAACGAATTCGTGTTAGCGAAACGCGTCACTTTAAGGTTAAATATAATGTATTTAACAAAATAAAATTGTTTGATTTCATAACTCATTATGTAGACCTCTGATTGGTCAGATTGCACTCGGTTTCAAGCAGCATTAGGAAATCCGAATTTCGTGACCTAATATGACCGTCCAGGTCAAACAATTTGGACAGCTGGAGAGTTGTGTATTGTTTATCCAATGGTAAATAATGCTTAAAGGTAATACGAGTGCTTCAAATTTTATCGATAATTTTTTCTTTTCCACGAAAACTTGTTTATTTGGCAAAAATATGAAAACAACCGGATTGATAAAATCACGAGTCCGTTAGGACGAGTGATTTCATCTGATTCTATCTAAATTCGGTTTGTTTAAATGTTTTTGCCTCAAATAAACAAGTTTGATATATGAAAATAAAAAATTATGTGATAAAATTTGAAGAGCGAGTTGTATTTGGGAAGATTATTTTTTCCAACAATTTAAAAGGATTATACAAAGCCAAATAAATAATAACATTATGAAAAAAAAAAAATTACTTATTTATGTAAAAAGTACAATTATTATAATTGTACGTTGTAGCATTATTTTGGGGATTGTTTTGCATCATAACCTGTGATGAATTTAAGTTAGAAACTGAGGATTCCTTTTCTTTATTTTTATTTTCTCGAAGGTTCTCTATAAGTTGGAAATGGTGTTCTTCATTTAATTGTAAATATGGTTTCAAAGAATGGACAGAAGAATGTCCTTTAAGCTTAATTACTTCTTGTTCATCAACTCCTTCTTTTGCTAATGCAGATGTTGCAGAAGCTCTATGTGAATGACATGCGGATTTTACAGGGGTGCTTCCAAACAAAATGGGTCACACTGTATATTCATAAAGTTAAAAAACAGTGTAGTAGTGTAATCCTCTAATAACAAAAAAAAATTTGATAACAAAATTCCATTTTATGATAAATTTAATTCAATGCTCGTCGGGGCATGTAGCCCGGAGAGTAGTTGTTTTTTTTTGTCGTGAATTAGTAAAATATTTTTGTAAGAAAACTTTTATAGGAGAAAGAATCATAACTTCATTTAAAATTTAATGATATTTCGTTCAATTTGATAACCTCTACCCAAGAAAATATTTTTGATAACTCATAATCAATGGTTGAACAAAACAAAAAGTGAGGAAATTGTAGAAAAAAATACAATAATAACAAATTAATAACAAATAAGTAGGTAATTTTGTTAATTATATTACTGTCCACGTATTGCAACGTACTAAAACCCCGAGTCCTCACAAACCATTTATTTAATAGCTTTTATAAAACAATGTCCATTTCATAAAGAGCATTTTATAAAAAGGTTACATAATTGGTCGAATTTTTTTTTCAATGTAGTTTGTCGTTATTTCGATTGCTGCATATCTCGAGAAGAAAAGACAATAGAATATCGATGGCAACCTTGTCGTGGTGCCTTTCTCTTTAAGGGTAGGTGCCTAGCTAACGATCTTAATCACACCCATTTTAAGATGCAATTTTGTCGTGTTGGTGTTTTGTTTCGACATAGTAAAATACCGCAATCAAATATGTGAATGGGTGGTAAATGTATTATTTCTGAATAATATGGGTGCTATCACCAAAACTTAAAAATTAGATTTAATGAATATACGAGGCGTATACGAAATAATCTCGGGATTTAAAAACGATAAGCAAGCACATTATACAATAAGGGCCAGTTGTATGTAACGTAGTTAACCAATTGATCAACTGAAACAGGTTCACATGTTGACCAATCGTTGTACGAAAGATGGTCGAAAATTATTTCTCTTTATGCCCGCACGACATTAGATAGTTGGTAACTAAGCAACAAAAGCACAATAATGAACTAGTATGACATAAAGTATAGTAAGCACCTAGTGTCAAAATAGTTATTTATGATATGAGTGTTAAAAGTGAGGTTTTATTTTGTGAGTGAAAACGTTTGTGAAATGAGCGGAGCGAATTGAACAATACAATTTCACGAACAAAATAAAATCACTTTTAACACAAATACCATACAATGTTTTTTGTACAACTTCCCTATTTTGATAATGAAACGAGCGAATTTGCAATGACAATAAATTCAAAATGCATTTTAGTATTCAAATAATCAAAAGATTGTTGTGAATGGCAGACGTTTACATAGCAGCGTGCTAAAAATATTTTTAACACTAGTGTTAAAAGTATTTTTAACACGCTGCTATGTAAACAATCGTTTTTAACATTGTTTGCTATCATTAAAAGTGTCACTTTTAATGACAGTTGTACAAAAACATCTTTAGTCACTCGTTTCGTTCTGCTTCGCGTTTTTGACACTTGGTACTTAATATACTATTCCATACGCCTCAGGTTTTTTTGCGATATATTAAAAATATTTGTTCACTTTTAGTAGTTATTTTGAAATATTATCTATTTTTAATATGTATTCTGTTTAACACCTTGAAAACTTAGCTAGTAGCATGAAATGTTTTTCATTCAAACTAATATTCTTCTACTGACTTCCTTATTCGACCAGTTTGGTAACAGATTAGAAAGGTTAAAATTATCGACAAATTTATGTATAACAAATCATGATTTACCTTTTATGCGTATAAAGTCGTTAAAATATATAATTGGAATATAATATAGATACAGGCTGTTTAACTTGATAAATAGTCAAGGCGAGACGGAAGGGTTCTGTACCAGTATCTATAAAAACATACATACATAAAATTGAAGCTGATAGTTCAAAAAATATTCTTGCTTGCTTAATGAAGTTTATTATAGAATCTAAAGTAGCTTTTTCTGTTCATGACAGGAGAGAACTAATATTCAACGGAAGGGAAAAGTTATGGTCCATTGAAGAAATATACAGGGTATTTTCAAATGACACTTTGAGACACAAATGACACTAAGGGGTCCAGCACATTTACCTTTCGAAATACAGGGTGTTGAAGTTTTGGAAAATTTAATGTTTTAATTCCATAACTTCAAAATGGATGAATAAATTGATGTGACATTTGGCAGGTTGTTTTTAAATGTAAAAGGGCATATTTTGATAAAAAAATATTTTCCAATTTTTGATCCAGTGGTGTACATTTGAAAGACTGTGTCACCTTTCCCCTCCCATTTTTTACGCCACTGACATTTGAAGCAAATTTTATTCAATTTTGTATTCCTCAATGTCTCCGCGTGAAAAACGAATGACCTTTACATATCAAAAAATTTGTAGTTTCCAAGATATTTAATGTTTTCATGGAGTCTGCAAGATCACTTTTTAATAAGTACGTCACACGTTAATAGGGAGGGAGGGTATCACCGACATCGTGTGACAAGGGGCATGAGGGGGTCAATAGTTTTGTGACGTCACATGTTAAAATTTAAAATACCAAGACGCAAAGTTTGGATGTGAATTAAAAAATTTACGAACTTGATGCATATTTATTAATAATGTTGGACTTTAAGTTGATTTTATTAGATATGTAATAAAAACAAGTGAAAAATGAAAATAGCTGTGATATAGTCTTTCAAATGTACACCACTGGATTAAAAATTGAAAAATATTTTTCAATCAAAATATGCCTTTTAACATTTAAATGTATGTAAATGCAAATGTATTATAATCAATTTATTCATAAAATTTTAAGGATATAGAATAAAAACATTCAATTTTTCAAGAATTTCAAGTATTTCGAAAAGTAAATGTGCTGGACCCCTCAATCCTTATATCATTTTGTCCAATTTTACGAGAGGTATCTACATGCAAACGTTGTAAGTGTCATTTGAAAACACCCTGTATAAATTAGATATAGCCGCTTCATTTTTCTTACACTCTAGATATACAGTGTGGAAACCACTTATGGGATAAAATTATGTCATTATTTTAGAAAATTATAAAAAATACCGAGACACGTCGACTTTTGAGTTGTGCGTTATGTAAACATAAATTTAAATGTACAGGGTGATTCACGCAAGTATGCCATAGACGGTGTTGTTTTTTTTAACGAAAGACCCTGTATATTTGCATATTTTGAAATCCTCTTGATGAACCGATTCCAACAAACTAAATAATGTATGGTCAATTATGAATTATACAGGGTGAAGTTTTAAAATTAATAATTTATTATACTTGAAATATTGGTACTTTTTTAAATTAGCTAAATATGGATTTATCAAAAATCTAAACTAACTAATTATTAGACGTATTTGTATATTAAACAAAACCTGCTACGCACATTAATTTTATCATAAATACCTAAAAATTGCCTAAAAACGCCAATAATTAGCCAAATTCGGTAAATAATGTGGATTGTTTTGAATGGGTAAATAATGTGGATTGTTTTCTATTCTGTCAGTTGTTGATGTGTTGACAGTTTATACTGAAAAAGCAACATCTTTGTCAAACACTCTTTCCTTGTCGACATAACAATGGAATATTCAACTGAGACTCACCGAATTGAGATTTTAATGATGATCGGGTACGGGGATAACTGCAGAAGTCAAGTTGAAGTGGCAAACTTATAATCACAGGTATCCCGAATTGCCTAATATTTCACAAAGTACTGTGTCTAAAATTCATGCACAATTCAGAGAGCTTGGACATGTCAAACCATTGAAAAGAAAACCACACTTCGTTGAAGATGATATGAAAAAGGATATTTTGTTAAGTGTCGAAGAGAATCCAACTTCAAGTACACGTCAAATTGCCCGTGAAAATAATGTTAGTCATACAACTGTTCTAAGATGTCTTCATAAAGAAAAACTTCATTCCTACAAATTAACTTTTGTGCAGGAGTTAACAGAAGACGATCCAGATCGTAGAATGGATTTCTGTGAAAGATTGATGAATAAGCTGAACAGAAATGAGATAGCTCTTGGTCTTGGTACCATTCTTTTTTCTAGCGAATCAACATTCACATTGAATGGAGAGGTAAGCCGACAGAACTGTAGATATTGGTCGGCAGAGAAACCTAATTGGATGCGTGTGACACATACTCAGTACCCTCAAAAGGTGAACGTTTGGGCCGGTATCATAGGCGACCATATAATTGGTCCTACATTTATAGATGGAAATTTGACAGCTGAAAAATATTTAAATATGCTTAGAAATGAAGTTATTCCTGCGTTGGCAAACTTATATCCCAACGCAATATCTCCTAGCTTACCGAATAAAAATGTTTGATTCCAACACCCCATTATGCTTTAATGGTAAGAACTTATTTAGATGAAAGCTTCCCCAATAAATGAATTGGACCAAGAGGTACTATTGAGTGGCCAGCTAGATCACTAGACCTTACGCCGTTAGATTTTTTTCTGTGGGGTTATCTCAAGAATAAAGTATATGCAACACAACCAACTAGCATTGTAGACCTCAAAGACAGGATAACTACAGAAATACGGAATATTTCACCTCAAACTTTAAACAAAGTTAATGAGGAGTTCTATAGGAGACTGTGCTATTGCCAACAACTAGGTGGAGAACATTTTGAGGATTTATTTTAATGTATTAAAATTAAATACATCAGGTATTTTATGTATATGTAAAATTTTTATTTTTACAGTTATTAAACTGTAAAAATAAAAATTTTACCCTGTATAATCCATAATTGACTATACATTATTTAGTTTGTTGGAATCGGTTCATTGAGAAAATTTCAAAAATATGCAAATATACAGAGTGTTTCATTAAAAAAAACACCTACTATGGCATACTTGTGTGAATCACCCTGTACATTTACATTTATGTTTACATAACGCACAACTCAATTCAAAAGTTGATATGTCTCGGCATTTTTTATAATTTTCTAAAATAATGACATAAAGAATTTTATTCCACACTGTATATGATTAGTATCACCGAACACTTTACTAAAGCAGTGTATTTAAATTAAATTCATATTTATAATTTTCAAATGTATTTATTTTATTTTCCAGATGCATGGACACCGTTTACTTTTAATGTTAACGTTAGTAACCGTAAATCTAGCTTTGGACCAACGGAAACTCGAACCACAAAACAGCATTATCAACAACCATTCACGAACTCTAGATCCGGACTCTATCGATTCTGAGTATATGAAATTCGAAGCAACTGGAGATAAACATAATAAAACGTCAAAGAACAAAACTTTCGATGAAGACAAACCGAAAACGTTATCTCAACAAATAGCCGACGGGAAATACGGTTTAATACAAAAAGAAATATTTAGCAAACCTCCAAAAAGACCAGGAATTTTGAGTTATGACGTCAATCCCGAGGTTCCCAAAGATAATATAAGAAATTTAGGTGGATTGGATAAAAATGAAATCTGGTTGGCAGAAAATCATCTTCTAGTATTACGAGGAGGAAGTTTTCCACCTTATGACGATCGAAAAGATAACGGCGAATCACCTTGGGCTCCGTTGGAAAACTACAAAGCTCCGTTACATCAGGTTTGTATTTTATTCAAGTTTATAATAGACAATAACTTTTTGAAAGTATTGTTATAACAATTGAGCCTATTTTATAACTGACCAATTTCACAATCGTTATAAATGTTTCTCTTGTGTTCAATAGGTAAAAATACCGAAGAATCCCAAGGTGCCGCCGCCCTTTCCTGTCCAGCTCACTGAAAACGGGCCGCTCCAAATCCTGGGCACAAACTCTTCGAGAACGATTAATGGAACGTACGAAGATGCCCTCAACGATATTTCACCCCCTGAAGGATACCCCTTCCCACCGTCGATCTATGAACCTTACAATACCAATACGGCCAACTCTACTCCCTGGTCAGCTTCGTTGCCAATACCTGGCAACTCTCCACAGGGGAACTACCAAGGGGGGATGCCGTTACCCCCTTTCAAATTAAACGGAACTTTACCACCCTCTTTGAGTTATTTACCACCAGGAACCGTAGTATTACCTCCCCCAGGAAATCAAACAGATTACATAGATTACGACGACCCATCAATATATTATCCGCCACCCTACAGTTTTTATTATCCAAAAGATAATACATCCAACGTTCCTCCTGGACCTTTAGTGCCAGGAATAATATTACCACCTCCTCCAAATTTTTTTGCACCGTTAGAGGATCCTCCTGACCCCACTACCCATCCTCGTACGAGAAAACCCCAAAGGTATAGAAAACCAACAACTCAAGTGACTGTAACGAAGTCTACCACCTTATTGTCAACCACAAAGAAAGCTACTTCCTCTCCAAAAACTGTTAAAATATATCCAGTAAAAAATCATCAGTATCTCAGTGAAGTGAGAAAAACCACTGCTCGTCCTCCTGTAAAATCAGTAACTGTGGTGCCAGATGCATTTACCGTACCTCAGAGATCTAGACATCGTCCGACGCAAAGAAAGAAGACTGGCGTTACAATACTAAGACCTGTAAATCCTCCAGCTCCTCCGAAAGAATATACATACGAAAACGAGATACCGAATCAACCATTCGAAAACTATGGTCCTCCGGAGGGGGAAAAAATAAGTACGACGGCTGTTCCTTTAAGATACAAATCTACATCGAACAAAGTTAATACAAATAATGTCTATCCTAGCGACACGGAATTACAAGAGAATTTTAGAAATGGAAAATCCAAAACTACTTCTCGACCTGCACAATATTATTTCTATGAAGATCAAGAAAAAGAAAATAAAGCTCCTCTTAAAATCAACACGTATACTGAAAATAACGAACCTTATTATGTTAGAGCCAAACCTATTAACACAAGACAAAGAAGGCCACAGTATGTGTATGTTACAGCAAAACCTTACAATACTCAAAAACCAAGATTTCGATTCATTCAGCAGCCTGCTAATCAAGATACTTTTAGTGCTCATATCAATAAATTAAAAAATCAAATACAACATTATTACACTACTCCTCAAAGTACATTTAGATCGGTGCCAAAGCCCGTCTATCAATTTAGCTTTGAAGCTGCTAATTATCCATCACAACAAACAAAATTCAAACCATCCCCTCAAATAAACCAGCATGATCAGTTCCAACCGTCCCAACATGGTCAGTTCCAGCCTTCACCTGAAAAATATACCGTCGAAATACAGCAAGCTATTGAAATAATTCCCTCAGAAACACCTAATTATCAAGAAACGCGTAGACCAGTATTTTACCAACATACTACAGAACGGCCATATTACTCTACACCCGCACATGAATATAAGCAAGAAGTTACGCAGATCCCCAAATATGTAAATAATGTGGCAACAGCTAGACCGCTCTCAGAATATTCCTTTGAGGTTACACCTAATCCAGTATATCAAGATTATTACACTAAGCCAGACGAAAACTTTTTTGATGATAGAACTAAAACATACTTCACTATGTTTGGTAGGAAAATACCAGCTGGTACTACGCCGATTCCTAGAGTAACACCAAGTCCACTGATTCAACAAAATTACCAACAAAGACCGATATCTTTGGAAGGAGATACTTTGGTAAATTACGTTCGACCTCGACCTACCATCAACCCAGATGCTGAAATTATACCAGTGAACAATCCTCCCAGTTATCCCAACGTTGTGAGATATTCGTCCAGAAATCCTCAAAAGGAAAATTCTCAGATAATCAAAGCCATACCGATAGAAGTACCATCTAGTGAATCACAAGACGGTTCATTCATATCTTATGAATTACCAGGAGACGACGGAGCGCATTTTTACTTTCTTACACCGCAATTAGCGCAAAGGAAAGACCAAGGTGCTGGTTTTTACTATTCCAAAGCAAGACGGAGAAGAAACGAGAAGGTTGTTGATGTAGAAAGATGAGATTGGACATTTTTAAAAAGTGTTAATCAACTAATAGTGCCTATTTATAATAACTGGTCTGTGATCGTTATGTTTTGGTGATAAATGGTAAAAACTTAAGCATAGTATGCAAATGAACACTTTTTTGATTATATGCGCATTCAATATTGCTTGGGTACAATTTGGTCACAAAGATTCGTGAATAATTTATTAAAATGGGAATAATTAATTATCAATATTTTATGTTCATCTTGTCCAAATGATATTGAAATAGAATTTGAAAAGTAATCAATGTATTCAGCTTAAAAACAACCAACAAATCTGGATATTCTTTGTGAGATAAAAATGGTCGAATATAATTAAATTATGTGGATCATTATTCAATTTTAAGTAGCGGGACGTTATTTGATATTGAATGTTTTTGTAATTTGCATTCAATCACGTAAGTCAGTTTAAGTTTAAATTATTTTTTTCAATTGAAAATATGTTTTTCGAATAAGAACACATTTCATTTACGGCAATACAGTGGCGGCTGGTGGTATACATTTTAAGGTGTTCTGAAATTTTTTAAAAAAGTTTACCTTGTAAGGGGGTTGTCTCCCATCGATGTTATCGTCCTTTCTCCGCCCTCTGTGTTGAAATATTGCATTTATGAAACGATTGTCAATTGCCACAAAAGAAAAATTAGAGTCACACACTAGCACTAGTTCTCTTCATTTTCATTATGTTTCTGTATAATTAAATAATAAGCTGAATCGAATTGAGCCATAATATTAGTTGACCATACAATTATGAAGATGGCTTTTAAAATTATCTGTATTTTTATTTTCAAACTCAAATGCCCTAGATCCGTGACTCCAATTTCCGTCCAAGCACCAAAAAGTAAGCAGGAAAAACAATATAAAGCATTTTTTGTTACATCCACAGATCCATTCGTTTTTTGAATAAATATCTCAAAATTCAAGTTTTCAACCTTTTTCTCCATTTACACCAGTTTTTTCAATAGTAATGACCAACCTTATGCTTTTAATTCTATCTTTTCTAGGCAAGTGGATAAGGTTGAACAGGGGCATATTTTGATATATATATAATATGACTCTTTATGTTAATGTTGTATACCGAATTACACCAAATTATATTCGGTATTTTTACAAAGAAGGATCAAAATCCCACTTTTATGGTGATGTGAATAATATACATTATTTGTACTGAAGATGGAAAGAGCAGCTGTGAAAATTATTATTATTAATCAATTTTTCATTCATTGTTTTAAATTTGAATAAATAGGTATTTATGTCAGTAGTCCTAAGCCGACAATTAAATGAATTATTTTGAGTCAAAGTCAAATAGCTACTCCTCATGTGCTTATTTCATGCAAATCAAAATTACAATTGAACAATGTGACAATGCAATATGAAAGGTTTTTGTTTTATTTGCTGTCAACATTTTTTACTTAATCCACACGCAAATTTGTGTAATTTTCAATATATATCATAAATGGATGTCATTTACTAAATTGTATTGTGTACGAAAAATGTATGGTTAGGAATAATTTATTTTGAATAAAATTTAAAAATATTTTCAATCACATTCAATTATTTTATGCATTGAATATAGGGCATTTCTGTTTGTTTTTTTAACCTTCCAATTCCCGGAATGAAGAGAATATCCTAGCATGTACCGGGTGTCTGATTAAGGGCGAGTTGTACCAACAAGGTTTAAAACAGTATTTCCCAACGTGGGCGATAACGCCCACTTGTGGGCGCTGCAGGACTAAAGGGGGGCGGTAAGAGACCCAGAAAAAAAAGGGGGCGTTGTGTAGGGCTTTGTGGTCGATTTATAATTTCATCTACCTAGCTAGGAAGACTCTTAGACACCGACTGAGCTCTCGACTCTCGACTACATCTTGTGAACATCAACTAATATTAATTAAGATATAGCTCAAACTCGGTTCGATATAATAGACCGCGGGCAATCATGTTTTAACAAGTTTTTGTTAAATAATCCGATTTGTACATTCCTGTATCAATCGGCTGGTTCTATAATACTTGTTCTTGCTTATCGAGTACGATTGGGCGTCGAATGAGATAAACGAGTTTATGCACGTTTGTCTTATTCCTGTTGGTGCGTGCTGCTCAGTGCTGCCAGACGTGAGGTAAGAAATTATCGAGCAGCGTTGACAAAATTATCGGATTTTTCAGAAAATTATGTTACACACAGAATAATTTGAAACAAGGGCCCTAATAAGAAATTATTATGCACGAATTTTTTAAAATTCATTTTATTAATAATAAAATGTTTCTGGTAAAATATAAAATCTTAAAAACATAAATTATGTGATAAAATATATAAAAAAAGAAACAAAAACATACATTCTACTCATTTACTCTTCTAAACATTCCAAACATTTTTGAGTAAATTGGAACCTGATATCAACAAACTTATTGAACAGCATCAGATTCAACCTTCACATTAGTTTTTATATAAGAATTGATTATGTTTGTTTTATTTTCAATAAAAGATACTCTGTCCAAATACTATAAAGTTGCGTTTCAATAATCAGTTATAAGTACTTAGCGGTTTTTAAGTATGTTTAAAAAGGGGGGCGTTAGAAAATAATTTATTCTTAAAGTGGGCAGTAGACAAAAAAAGGTTGGGAGCCTATGGTTTAAAACATAACTAATGGTTTAAGCAAAATGGGTGTTGTACCAGACTGGATCAGTGGGTAACCAGAGTTTTGCCAACGGGATTGTTAACCTCCCAAAAATGAGAGGTTAAAATAATAACCCTAGTTTCTAATCTAAAAACTTTGTTCAACTGTCAGTGGATTCTGTAAATTTTTTATTTTTACCAAATAGGTATAATGGAATATCGATATACTGAATTTTAGTGATGACGAAGATTTTAATGAACTTGTAAATTTACAAAACTTTCGGCGACGAACTAACCATTCTACAGAATGGAATGACCAGGAATTTTTGGATAGATTTAGACATCGTCAACTTGAGAGCACAGGCCAGTAACTTGTTCCTCTAAAAGTTCCTTCCGTTCCACATCAATACCATTGGCAGGAGATGGAACATATTCTCCGCCACCTGTGCCGAGTCTCTGTAGTTTCTCTTCCGCGAAAGCTTTTTCGGATTTTAATTTCATGTTTGTGAATTTGTTTTTTAGGATGCCGAAGTCCCCGTAGCGATCGCTAGATGTATTAAAATTAAGAGCGACTTTTTTCCACTCCTGCATTTTCTCGTCTGGGTGCGTGGGATCAAGAAAATGTTAAAAAGTCTTCTGGGGCCCACTAGTGAGGACTTTGGGAGTTAGATGGATCCAACTAATCTACCTAACGTGATTTTTGATGATTTTGTTCGGTTTCATTGCTTCCACCTGCTGTTAAAACATCGTTCTAACAAAGTGATCATTGCGGAGGCACCATCTGGAGATATTGTGATTCTGATGGCACATAAGTCCCGTTTCAGATGGACGCGTATGGTACGCGCGTGTACCATACGCGTGAGGTCAGAGGTTATAGACTACATCATAATTAACCAAAAATACAGGAAAGACACCCAAAATACGAGAGTCCGAAGAGGCGCAGAATTCTTCACAAACCATTATTTTTTAGTAACGTCAAAAATTAGAAAGAAAATAGTATCAATTGCAAGTAGGGTGAATGTAACATATGAACCAGTACATAAAACAGTTATAAGCTACAAATTAAGAGATAGCGAAACAGCAAAGATATACAAAGATTTAACACAAAAAGAAATGGAAGCCATAATAACAAACGTGAATAGTTACGATTTAGAGGACTTATGGAAGGAGTTCAAAAGTAGAATACTATTTGTAGCCAGGAAGACATGCGGAATTTGTATTAACGATAAAACGAGGAAGAAAACAAACTGGTGGTCGGAAGCTATTAAAAAAGAAGTCAAAGAATAGAAAAACAAATGGAAAAAATACTTTAAAAAAATGTCAAGCGAAAACTACAGCGAGTACAAGGTACAAAGGACAAAGGTGAAAGAGATGGTTAAGGAAACAAAGCAAACATCCTGGGAGAAATTTGGAGAGAAATTGGAAGAAGACCAAAATGGCAACCAAAAGCTTTTCTACAAAACACTAAAAACAATCAGGAAAGGAAGAAATACGAAAAATACATATCTTCTATCCAGAGATGGCAAACTGTTGACAGAGACAAAGGAAATAATGGAAAGGTGGAAACAACATTTCGAAGACATACTGACTGTACAACGAACGAACATGGTAGAAGAAACAGAAATCTCAGAAGCAGAACAAGAGCAATGTGAATATGTACAGTTCGAAATAGAAGATGTGAAAGCAGCAATAAAAATGTTGAAAAGAGGTAAAGCTGCAGGTCATGACCAAATAACAGAAATGCTGCACAACTTGGGAAACACAGGCTTTGAAGTGTTAACAATTCTAGTCAATAAAGCTGCAAAGGAACACCGAATTCCTAAAGATTTGGAGATAGGGATAATACTGCCTCTACACAAAAAAGGTAACAATAGAGACTGTAACAATTATAGAGGTATTACATTATTAAGCATTGTGTCAAAAGTATACGAAAAATTGTTAGACTGTAAATTAAAAACCAAAATTGAACATCAGCTGGAAGACTCACAGAGCGGATTTAGAAGAAGAAGAGGAGTACAAGACCACATATTTACCATAAAACAAATGATTGAGAAGTTTCATAATAGCGATATGTATGTAGCATTCATAGATTTGGAAAAAGCTTTCGACAGTATTTCAAGCAAGACAGTATGAAACAGTTTAAGAAACAGAGGGGTCAACGAAGAACTAAGGAGCAGCATAGCCAGCTTATACCAATGCACCAGAAACTACATAAGAACAAATAATGTCGAGTCTGAGCAGTTTCTAACTAGGGAAGGTTTAAGACAGGGAGGAGTTGTAAGCACCACCTTATTCAACCTTATACCAGACGATGTAATAAAGGAAGTCAAAGCAAAAGCAAATAAACTTCTGGTGGGCTACAGAAATCTGGAACCAACCTATATAACAGAATGTGCCTTCGCAGACGATCTAATGATATGTGCCAAGAATCAAACGGACCTGCAAAACAATTTAAATCTATGGTATGAAGCACTGAAGAAATACAACCTAAAAATTAATGCGAATAAAACAAAAATAATGGTGATCGGTAGAAACGAAGTCCAAACAGTTGTTAGTTTAAGCGATAAAGAATTAGAGCAAACGGATAACTTCAAGTATCTAGGTGTCTTGATAAACAAAGACGGGAAGAACGAAGCGGAAATTAACAACAGGATAGAAAGCGCAACCAAGTTGTACTATTCATTAAGTAACACGCTTGTAACGAAGAAAGAAGTGTCGACAGAGACAAAGGCTACAAAACCATATTCAAACCGATCCTGATCTATGGTTGTGAAAACTGGGTACTCACGGAAGAGCAGAAGAGCAAAATACAAGCCATAGAAATGAAATTTCTAAGGGACCATAAAAGGCATCACAAAAAAAGACCGAGTGAGAAATGAAGTTATTAGAAAGGAATTGGAGGTTGAGCCGATCATAAACAGTATAGAACGACAACAACTGAAGTGGTTTGGACATATGGTAAGAATGGACAACTCAAGACAAGCCAAGTTGATATGGCAAACCAAACCAAAAAATAGAAGATCTAGAGGCAGGCCTAGAAGGAAATGGGATGAGGTAATAGCTGGTATCCTGGGAAAAAGTAACAAGAGTAACTGGCACGAAATAGAAGAAACTGGGTGAAATTTGTGTATAAAAACGACTGAAATACTTAAGTACAAACCTTGTATTGACAAAACACCTTAACACATTCGGGTATATTAAGGTTTATGATTATGATGATGATGATCTACTACTAGAGATGGGTGCGTGGGATCAAGAAAATGTTAAAAAGTCTTCTGGGGCCCACTAGTGAGGACTTTGGGAGTTAGATGGATCCAACTAACCTACCTAACGTGATTTTTGATGATTTTGTTCGGTTTCATTGCTTCCACCTGCTGTTAAAACATCGGTCTAACAAATTGACCATTGCGGAGGCACCCTCTGGAGAAATTGTGATTCTGATGGCACATAAGTCCCGTCTCAGATGGACGCGTATGTCAGATATCATAAATTAAATGTAGGTTTTCAAATGAACGCGTAGAGCGGATGGCCGTGAGTGCGCTTCAATTCATACGCCTGGGGGTCTATTCATCAACAGTGAGAGCTCCTACGAGAGTACACACTTATAAAGTGCGCATGCGGGCTATATCATAATTTGCAATTTCGAGAGAGCTCGCATGCGCACTTTGGAAATGTTTATTCTCTTAGGAGCTCTCACTGTTAGTGAATAGACACCCAAGCGACGGCGCAGCTTGCTCGTCGTTTAGTTGTTGTTTTCAGATGGTACGACGCGTAAACGAGTGTACTATGTAGTTGAGAGTGCTTCTCATTGTTGCAGATTCTAACCAATATTTACGTTGTGAACAGAGAATGGCTAATGATTATAGATTTATCGATACTGAAATACTTATTAGCGAAGTTGAACAGAGACCCAATTTATGGGATAGATCGAACGAAGAATATAAACATCGGGACTTACGGCAAAAATCCTGGGATGATATAGGAACAATAGTAATTGATCAATCAATAGGATGTACCCATATCCTTCTTTTTTTTGACTTTTTTTAAAAAAGGAAATATGCAGCAATGGCAACAGCGCTAGATGTTTCTCCTTGCATGTTTCTTTTGTTACCACTGTCTGTCAACGACTGTACGCCCCATGTGAAAGTAAAACCACGCGTACACATACGCGTCCATCTGAAACGGGACTAAGTGTGGCAGATCTCCTCATGAGCCCCCGACATACAAGACATTTGCTATTATCGCGAGATTTGTAGTGCTTGGAGGCAAAATGTTATGCTCCAGACGCAACTTTAAGACGCCACCACCGCCAAACCGGAGGGCCTGCACAGTTTCAACCCATCACGATCTCTTAGTTATCATTAAAACTACATCATATAAAAAAAAATCGAAAATCATACGAGAACCAGGATATAAAATGGTGCAGGGTACTTTCTACAATAAACAGGATTGTATGATTGCATACATATTAATATTTTATGACTTTTTTCTTTCTTCCGTACCTATAGAAATATGGTGTAAACCAATATATAGCTTTAGTGTATTATTACTAATTTGCAAAAATTAATTTGAAAAACTTTTAAACTGAAGATTTTAGGAGAGAAATGAAAATTAAGAATTCCTGGAAACTTTTACTACAAATCGTCATTTAAATAAAGATCAAGTTATTAACTTTCTGATAAGATGTTTTATGAGTTGATATCTAGTTGAATTTATTAACTGTAATAAAAAATAAATTGTCGTATCTAGACTTACCTGTATTTAATTCCTGTTCTGCACTCTCGTCCTTTAAGGGCTCATCAAATAAATGAAGGTATACCTCGATGGCACATTTGGCGGCTTTGAAATAAAACGGATGACCCCGAAGAACATCTTCTAATCTTAAAAGTCCTACATACGATCGCAGAGTCATTTTTCTCACACAATACGTATGAAAGTCAAATTGGTCTTCTATTATTTCAGAGAAATGCTGAAAAAAAAATATATTTCAACATCCCGATGCTAAATAAAGTAGTTGGTTAACAGAAATTTGTACTGGATTAATATATTTAATTATCACATAGTTTGCAAAGTTACATATTACGATACGACTTTGAAAATTGCAATAAAAGTCCAACATGGAAACAAAAGGTTAACTTTAAAATATTAGCGATCAAAAAGTCAATGTTTTTGATAATGACAACCCCGCAAAGAAGAGAAACGATGAGGAATTTTTAAGAATAATTGAATGGAATTCAAACAAGTCCAAAGCTACATCTCTCTGGTACAGTTATTAAGGAGAATGGCAAAAAGAAGATGAACATAGGAACTAGACTAATAGACTAATCGAATTAGCTTACTTTGAAGCGAAAAAAACAGGACGGGAACAGTTGGAAATGGCAAATAGGTGTATAATAAACGTGAAAAAAATAAATGCGTGAACAGCGGTATTTCCAGATATATTTGGGGAGTTGAAAAGGGGTGGAATTTTGGATTATTGCGATTTACAGCGAAAGTTGAGGTCGGAGAGAAAAGTGTTCAACAGAAAAGCTGTAGATCATAAAAAGGTCTACAACTTTTGTAAGAATAATTTTTTCATATAACCTCAAAAATTGCGAAAAACCGATTTTATCGTTTTTTATTTTTCATTTACACAATAATAATTTTATTTCGATAAAACTTGGTGAAAGTATACCTTTTTATGTCCGAAAAATCCACAAGTTTTTCCAGATAAAAATATCGAGAGACTTCCGAGATAATCACGTTTCTCGGCCCAAAAAAATATTTTTCAAATTAAAATTCTCCTTTGGAAAATTGTCGTAG
>CAJUYG010001131.1:0-26866 GCA_910591675.1 Galerucella calmariensis
TTAGTTATTCTTCTTCTTGCTCCTTTTTTGAGCTATATTCTGAGGGATAATTTACCCTTTTCTTGTATGTCACAGATTTCTTTAGTTCTGTGCTCCATGTCTACTATCGCAGCGCGCGGCTGGCGCGGCGGATGGTCTCAATACTAATATATTAGATCTGAGATTTAGTAAAGGAGTTAGCCTGCTAGAGGGTGTGCTGTGGCTGGAACGCTACCGAAACGTCGAAATAAAAAACGTTATTGTGGTTTAATTCCCAAAAAATAAGAGAAAAAATAATCAACATGAACCTAAGTATATGTTCCTATATATTTCCTCTTGCGTATTTGGATATCCAATAACAATTTATTTGAGTTTTATAAAAAAATTAACAGTAATCAGCCATTTGTGTTCTAAATTATACCAAAATAGAGTCATTTGGATGCTTTTGTTTCAACTATTTTTGGTATTTGAGTTCTTTTTTGAAAATCATGGGCATTCAAACACACGTGAACACTTTATCAGGTAAAATACAATAGAACTAATTTGGTATATTTTTGAGCATAGAGTTAAAACAAAAATTAAAATAATAATTAATAAATGTATGAATCAGTAAAATTATTTAAAATTCAACATCTTTACTAGCCTGGTATGTATATATCTCGGTTATCATATCCTGAAGCCTCAGATAATTCTGGCACGGTTGATATTTCTCTAAAGCATACAGATGTCGCTTCCCTTCTCTTAGTAACTCGCTCATCAGTCTTTTGTTGGATTCGCTATCATCGAAAGTATTTTGAGCGATTTTCATTTCGAAGGCTAATGGCAAACTTTTGCCTTTTTGCAAATTCTCCATTGTGGGCCAGTTGTTTTCACACGCTTTACAGTCACAATCGAACAAGTAGTTTTTCTTGAAAATTGCTTGTCGTACTCTTTTTTCTGTAGTTGAATAAGAATTTCTGTAAAAAGAGATACATATTTTGTCTATTTATATGATATATGTTGAGATGAAATTTTAATCAAGAAAATTATGAAATCCTAATTTATTGTAAAAATCAAAATTGGAGGTTGGGTCAAAAAAAAATGGAAGAAGTGACAGTGATTGAGTGTTTTATTTTCGGATAACGAACCCTAAAATAATAAAAAATTGTAATAATAAGATAAATATTTTGTCTATTTATATGATATATGTATAAACTTACCCATAGCAAATAGTAATTTGTTCTCCTTTTCTTATAAAAGCCTGTGCTCTTGTTACAATTAAAGCTCCGTAATGGAAAAAATCACAATTGGGTAGACAAGAGTGGTTATACAAACTGGTAAAAGCATACAGAGCCGTCCCGACTCTTCTCGACTTGATATCTAATGGAGTATATCTAATTTTTCTAATATTAAAAGGATTGAAAGCATTGATCATGTAAGCCCTATAAAGTAACCTTTTTAAAGTATTATCATCGGAATTTTTGTTATATTTTGAGGTAAATTCTTGGTTGTTCTTCAAAATATGGTAACCTACAGCTGCTACTATTGCAGGAGCACAAAGATTCACATAGCTTCGTTTATCTTCGTTCATTTCCAATTTCATTATTTCTTGAAAGGAATCAGATCTATGTACATAGCTAGAGGTGTCTTCTTCGTTATCTTCTTTGTGAGTGTCTTCCATACCTAAAATCCTTTTTTGATAAATTTACTGTTAATTCTCATCCATGAGGCATTCATTTTAGATGATTTTTGACCCAAAATATTGATTGTTACAGAATGAGTAGAGAAATATTTAAACATTTCCTTAAATCAAATAATAAAATCAATACAGTATTTACCTAAGAGGGTTAATTTCATAAAAACCATTTCGGGAGATACCAAGACATTGGGAAATCTACATTCATACTTGTGATACTGTTCAAAACATTTTTGCTTGCATTCTTTGCTACAGTAAAGTGCATTGATACACCCTTCGCACGGTATCATATTGAAGCATAATTCCAAACATTCATGACAATGATTATATCTGCTTTCTGGATGGATCACATGACAGAAGGAATTTTCAGCAGATATAACTTCCCCAACTTTTATATTTCGGGTTGCTATTAAATGTCTACCTTCAATGAAAAATATTAATTTTTAATAGGTATGAAATTGTTGTTTCATTTCATAATATTGTAGAGCTTAAATTGAAACCTTCAACTAACCATACTTTTCATTATACTGAATTTCTACAGCATCAGAGGCACATGATATTACAGGGCTTTTTGATGTAATTTGGGGAGGAGGGTCGTAGTAGTTAATTGGTTTTTGATTGTGTATTAATTTCTCTGCTTTCTCCCTTCTAAGTTCCAATTTGTTTCTCAGATTGTCTGGATAATCCAACGACAAAGCTCTGCTGATATCCTAAGAAAACTCATATTAGTGGTCATCTATTTTACCTACTTTATATAACACCACTATCTATTAGTAACATATGCAAATATTTTTTGTTTTTCCTTACCTCTAAGGCTTGTTTATAATACTTTTTTTCAAAAAGAACTGCTGATCTATTGGCATATGCTAAAGCAAGGGCAGAACTTCCAGCTTCAGCTAACGCAATGCTTTTGGTATAACATTCTTGGGCAGCTAAGTAATCTTGATGTCGCATGTAATAATTATTACCATCGGCTCTCCATTTAGAAGAAAGTTCATTAGATTTTTTATCTTGTGGTTCTGCAACAATTTCTTGAAACCTAGGAAATCGTTTTATGTGTTCATATACCATATCCACTTGTTGAATAAGATCTTTTAATGCTCTAAAATCATTTTCTTTAGCTTTCAAATCTGTTTCTTGGAAAAGCAGCTGAGTATGCCTTTCAATAGACGTTTGTGTTCTAGCTCCCCACATATCTAGACTAGACTTCCTTATCTCTGCTAGATATTTTGGTTTATTGAGAATGACAATTGTTTGTTTTCAAGCCGGTTAACTTATTATTACTAATTATTGTTTGTGTGTGTTCTTTACATTTTACAAAATTGAATAAACTATAAAAATGATTTAAGTATATCCGTTTATTATTATGATCTCTCTAAACTATCCTAGTCTAGTTATCTTCCAAGTAAACGAATAACAAAAACAAAGTGGTTTTTTTGGCAAGCTTTTTTTTGTGAACTAGGTTATGTCCTTCCTCATCTTCACCGGAGTACTGGTTCTCAGCGTCAGCAAACCATTAACCACCATGTTTATTATTCTGAAAAATCTGTCTAATTTGTAATTACAATATTTCAAATATTTAAATTAAATTCGTGTGAACATTTTGTTGAATATGGAGAAAATTGAATCGAAAAATATTTTGCTTCAGCTGGGTAAATTATGTCCTGGGATATTACCGATTATAGAAGAAAATCCTAACCTTACTTTAAAAGAATTGATCAAATCTGTGAATCAAATGTTACCTTGTTACCTATGATTAATAAATATGTTGTGTTCAAGGATTTTACGAATAGCTGAACATAATTTAAGTAAATGTAGGGTAAGATTAGGGTTTTATTCTTACAAAAACTAATCTGAATGTTTTTAGTAACCATACCTATAAAGCAATTCTCCAATTTACACATTCAAAAGGTATCAAGTTCTATACATTTACCAGTATTAGCAAATGTATCGAATATATACAATCCTTGGATATACAAACAAAATAATAATTTAAATTTGCCTCAAAATATTAGTAAGATCATTGATTTACCAAATGATATAAAAACAATATTGCCAAAAATTGAACCTACGAAACACGATGTAATTGAAGCTCCAGCATTCGATGATAGTATTGAAAAGCAAGCAGTCAAAATGATAGTAATTAGACGAAAAAAGATGAAGAAACATAAACTAAAGAAATTAAGAAAGAGGATGAAATTTGAATGGGCTAAGGTATTGGAATATTGAAAGATTTTACTAATTACAGCATTCTGCTAATTAAATTTTTTTATTAGAAAAGACAACGGAGAGAACTGAAAAAAGAAAAACTCTTCCAAGCAGAGCTTATTCAACAGTACAAAACTGCTGAGAAATTTTCAGCTGAAGAATATGTCTCTGCAAAAATTAAAGATTTTGAGCATGCTAGTCAGTTATTAGCAAAAGCAGAGGATTTACAGAAAGAAAGAAAAGTAACGTGAGAAAATATAAAACTAGTAAGCAGTTTATTCATTTTGTAAAATTGTTTTTCAATAAATTATAGTTATATCCTATTAAGAGTTTATGCTGAATCAATACAAATGAAAACTTTTCTACAAACAATTACTTTATTTTGATTGTTTTAAATATTTTTCATTGCTCTTTTAGCATACAACCATTTAAATCACTGTCTTGCCTATAGTACCAATTGGCCTAAACATGGCCCTGTTGTTAAGTAAAAACATTAAAAAACCAATTTAGACGTCAAAATGTATTTTCTTAAAATCATCTTTGACATGCTGTGAACATCTTGATAAGATTCGGGTGATTACTTAGTAACGATATGAAGGATCGCATGCGATCTATAGTAAACTCCTCTTCGTTCTGTAAATGCTCTTTACAGTCACGTTCTCCAGCTATATCCGCGACTGGCACAAAGATTTGTTTTTTACATTGGTCATCGACTGATTTCTTTTTCACTTAAAACAAGAAACAACAATTTATAATAATTCCTTATCTGTAGTATCAAATATTAGGGTGAATGTTTGTTACACTTTCACACCCTAACTACTTCACTGATCATCCTGGAATGTCAGAGGTACAAAAAAAGGACTGGGAATACCGTTTACTGGCAATAAAGTACTAACTAGGGTCATGGCACTACTTATGGCCACTTTAAAACAATAATCATTTTTTAGGTTCGATTTTTCAATAATATTCTACCAGAAAAAAAAAACAAAAATACTATTTGATAGGTTGAAGTATGTAGTTTTCAAAATCTGTTATATTAAAAACATTTAGATATATTTTTCAAATTTTCTTCTCAAGAGCAACAAATTCCTTACTCTTGGCAGTCCGACTTTAGTTCTTTATTCATGGCCACTAATTTTCAAGAAAAATGCATATTTGTTTATTAAATTGCATGGTGTTATGTTATAGGTAGGTACCTCACAAAAGCAATAAAAAAGGTAGGGTAAAAAAATGTAATCTAAATTAAGAAATTTAATGTAATTTAACAACTGAAATTTGTTACTTTTCATAGGCATTCATACTGAAAATTTTCTAACAAATTTTCTACTTGGTTCTACGAGATCATGCTTGGGTTACAATCCTAAAATATCAGATCTAGGAACTGTGGAAATGTCATTTTCAATGTACTTACTCAAACATGGTTTTTTCCTTATTTATGCTATTCAAACACTGTATTTCCATTTCATTTGCAACACATTGACATACAGTTGCAGCATATTTATATACAATTGATATTTTACCATTGGCACCAAATTTAACCAATATAAAATCACCCTACCTTACTTAGTAACTGTATAACACACTCACCTACACAAATATAACTTATGGCCATAAGTAAAATTATATATTTTACTTTTGGCCACCATATGGCCATAACTCAAGAATCCTTACCTTAATTTTTTGTATCTGCTAATGGCCACCTTGATATTTATTTTTTTAGGAAATTAAAAAAAAATTATTTGCATAAAAATATCTTTGATATGGAATATTCAGAAAAAAACCTTGGTGAAACTCAAATTTGTCAGGATGTTTACTGATAAGTTCTCAGCAATAACAATAGGCAAATGTCTGAAATGTCTGTATGTATTTCACACTTTAACTGTTTATTTCACTGCTCACACCAACCTTTGTTTTTTAACTGTAAACTTATCCAAATATATTGGAACATGCATATTTACCTCCCATAACCGATAATTTTGCTTACATTGCTGCAAAACGCTTAATTTTAGTTCTTAAGGAAACAAGTGGCCATAAGTAGTGCCACGACCCTATATCATTAAAAACAGAATTAGTTAAACAATGACAATTATTGAATGCTCAAGATGATAAGAGAAAGAAACTATATATTATTTACCGGGAGTTCGCTTTTTAGGGGCAGGTTTGTATATTTTGGCTAGTTTTTCAGAAACTGCTTCAATTTCGTCTTCTATTCTAGAAGGTTCGCTTTGAAAAGCGACGTTACTTTTAAAATTGTCTTTTACTGGAATGACTTCAACATGGGACATTCTAAAATATAATTATTTCAAGTTTTCACTATTGAAGTTTGTCCAAAATCAATTGCAGTAGCTAAAACACGTATTCCTCAGCCTTGTCGACTTTTAATCATATAGAGTAGTCGAATTAGCCTACTTTGAAGCGAAAAAAAAAACAAAATTGTTAACAGGATGGGACCAGTTGGAAATGACGAAGAGGCGTATAGTAAACGTAAAAAAATAAATGCGTGAGCAGGGGTGTTTCCAGATATATTTGGGGGGTGAAAAGGGGTGGAATTTTGAATTATTGCGATTTCCGGCGAAAGTTGACGTCGGAGAGAAAAATGTACAACGAAAAAGTGGTAGATCATAAAAAGGTCTACAACTTTTGTATCAATAATTTTTTCATATAACCTCAAAATCTCCGAGAAAAATGCGAAAAACCGCTTTTTCGTTTTTGGAACTTCAGTTCTTTACGTCAGGTTATGTTTGAGCGACCGGGGATCGCGACGCAAAAGATCTGACCGTTACGTTATGTTACGTTGGTTCGTTATGTGCCTTGCTTGTGCGTGTGCTCTCCTGAGTCTCTCTCTCTCGTTTACGAAGCAGCGATTCATATGCTTCGGCCGGGAATCGAACCCGGGCCGCCCGTGTGGAAGGCGAGCATTCTACTACTGAACCACCGATGCTATATTAAAATTCTATGCAAAGCTGATATTCGCAGTGCTGGTGATCTACTTGAATTTGTTCGGATAAATTTTTACTATTATTTCCATAATTTTTTTTGCGCGATTGATCTTTTTTGTTTATTTACAGCATCGGTTGTCAGGACGGTAGGTTGTGTTTACTGGTTTCTAAGCTTAACACGTCGGTAAGTGATTTACTTACCGTTCAGACGTCGAAAAGTAATAAATAGCATAAAAAAAATTTCACCAAAATGCAAAATATATTTTAAACTGATCGAGAAGTATAAATGTCACTTTTGACATTTCGTTCTTTCCAAGAAATTTAAATTATTTTATTCGGAATTTATTAAGGGTAATTACAACGTTCGCATGTAGATTCCTCTCGTAAAATTGGACAAAATGATAGGAGGATTAAGGGGTCTAGCACATTTACTTTTCGAAATACAGGGTGTTGAAATTTTGAAAACTTGAATGTTTTAATTCGATAACTTTAAAACGGATAGATAAATTGATTTGACATTTGGCAGGTTGTTTTTAAATGTAAAAGGGCATATTTTGATAGAAATAGTAGTTTGTGCAACTAGTGTGGATATGATGGCCATATCGCACACACACAAATAAAATGTTTATTCATCATCATCAAAGACGAAGGACAAAGTGCGATATGGACAATCCACACGAGTCGAACATCATATTTTTTCTACGACCCACTTAAGAAAAAATCTAGAAAATAAAAATTTCTATAAATTGTAATATAATTCAAATTGAAAATTTAACAATTCAATTTTATGTTTCCACTAATTCTTTGTGGTAAACGTACAGTTCTTGAAAGTCCAATTTGTATAATGCTACGGTTTCCCTTTTTAAATATACGATGCTGTTATAAGTAGATGTTTCCAGTCGGACTCCCTCATGAAGGGTACTGTACCATTATCTATAATAATGAATATTCTGCTAAATATTTCAAACGTCTACCTGTTGTCGTTATTAATATCAAGCAGAATAATTATTTAAAAATGAAATTAACAATTAAAAAAAACTTCTTCATGGGGAATCGAACCCGCGTCTACCGCCTGAGAGTCTGGTTTGCTTACTACTCGACCACCGAGGAATATGCAAATTGTTGATCTATAACGTCAGATGTATTACATACAAGTTTCAGCATATGATTCAGATGACAGTGGCTTGTTAGACAACGCCAGAATGGTCAGGGATCCAGACCAGCAATACTTAATTGAGTTCTCCTATTGAGGAGTATTTTTTGGCAGTCTAAGACCAATTTCGACGTTACACGGTGAGAGCTAAGTGCTTTCAAAGCCGCTTGGCTGTCTGAGAAAATTATTATTGTTATATGAATGAGATTGGCTTGCTCCACTCTCTCCACACATGAAACAATGGCGTAAATTTCCGCCTGAAATACGCTTGCATAGGTTCCTAGAGAGGTTGTAAAAGACTAACTAAACGATAAGAATAACGAACCGGAAGGACTGTAATCTTCAAGTGATCTAAGATTAATAATCGAGAAAATCTGTAATTGAATTTCCAATTTTGCAATTGATTTTAGACAAATCTTACCATGCTATCTTAAATAATTGAGTTAGTTTCCCCACATTTCAACAGATGGCGTATCTGGTCCAAGTGAACATTATCATAACTTAAATGCCAGACACGCAAACTGGCTAAACGGGAGACTTTACATTCAATTATTCAAGTTTCCTTACTTAATCTGCTTCTCACGATCTTCAGTTTTTGATTTTTTCGGTATGATACCACCACTAAGTATTTCTGAACTATCTTTGTTTTTAGCGCATTTATCGCATTCTCTCGGCACAATTTCCTTTTCTTTGACCGAATCCTTTTTGTGGCATATTGTACAGACAGCCGGTTCTTTTAAAAGAGACCTGGAGTGTCGCAGTAGCATTACGGAATCTCTAGCGGTAACTAGCTTAGATGATTTTTGTCGCAACGAAGCGTTTATTTCGGAATCTTTTTTGACTTCGATCGAATCATTCGGGGTTAAGGAAAAGCTCTTGGTAGCTTTCGCTAAGGAAGATTGGCGTAATATTAACGAATCTTTGGTTTCGATCGATAGAAATCTTTCACTTCTGTGTGAATCTATAAAGTAAAAAAACGGAAGTAGTAATGTCAATAGCGCAGATCTAAAACAGACATTTATGATCCCGTTTTTAGTACCTTTCGCAACTGATACTCGTAAGCGTTCGCCATTTGTCGCTTTCAACGTTTCTGTACTCCTATAAATTACATCTAATTTTTCGTCAGAAGCTGCTTCCGCCGAATCTTTTTTATATGATTCGGTATATCTTCCTTCTACTTCTTCTTCTTCCTGTTCTTCTTCTCCCACATCTATGTCAAACAGAAATAATAAACTGGCGTTGGCAGCCACTTGAAATCGTTTGTTTTGCTTATTGTGCCAAAAAAAATATGTCTCAAATTCATATCTTAATCATAAAATACTTGAAGTATTTTATGATCTTAATTAAAGAGTCAACCCCCAGACGACCAAGTGCATGTAAAATTAAAGCATTTTCCATTGAACTAAATTTTCATGTGTACTTGTTCGTCTCTGAGTTAATACAAACCCTTTTCTGGAATGGTAGTAAACGATGGCGATTTCGGCCTATCATTTTTCCGTTGATTCTTCAATTTCAGTGACAGCAACTCATAGGAACTCCGAGTTCCTAAAAGAGTCGGGGAATCTTCTACCTCTCCTATTTTTGAATAATCAATATGATTAACCATCGACTGTAAAATAAATATTTGAAATTTCCATTACACCGACTGATTCATTTTTTTTTACCGTTGTATATTTAAGAGACGTTTTCGTATCCACTCTCTCTTTCAACGAACGAATATCTAACGAACGAATATCTTCCGACATCTTTCTCACAAATTCTACCGGTTCTGGATGTTCTTTAAATTGGATAGCGGAAGTTTTTTCGTTTGAAGCTCTAAGCAATCTAAAATCAATTAAAAATATATACCCGAGAATTTTAATCAAAATTATCAGACGACGGATATGTCAGCAATATTGGTCGCCATGAGTGGTACGGTTGAAATTGGCTAACCTTAAATCACCAACTTTTAGTTGTCATATATGTCATATCAATTGTTTTGTTTTGTTAGAATCACAAAACTAAGCGATAGTTCTTTGATTAGAACCACAAAACTAAACGATAGATCTGTGATTAGAACCATCAAAATGGATAATTATTTGACATTAGATTCGTAGCAGCTGTTACCATAAAATTATAGTAAAATGAAAACTCACTTTTTAGGCAGTTCTAAGCTACTATTTATCGGGGCTAGATTAATTCTTTCTTCGCTAACAGACCATCTAAGAGTTTCCATTAGAGCATCTACATCGTCATTCCACAAATCGTGACTTGACGTTGGTTTTATTCCTTGCGACATCATATTTCGAAAATCTTCCCTTACATAGAGTTTTTCTTTAAAAATAAACGCTGGTAAGACCATATCTTCTTTCAATTTCGGTATCGCGTGCTCGTGGACGCAATCGTGATAGTCTTTAACTTCCAAGCCGTATCTTACGTCCAACGTTTCGAATTCTTGACTCGGTGACAACTCAGTCCACGGTAAGGTAACTTCTTCGGCTCTGTGTAGATAAAGAAATTAATGATTAAAATATCAAGATTAATTGTTAATTTTAAGAAATGTACCTTTCTTTGTGCCTTGTCGATTCTATTTTCTTCAACGTATCGGTTAATTCGAATAACATTAGTTTTTCGAGTGATAGTAAAAATTCTGCTTGGGTTGGAGCCGCTTTTAAGGCGAAATTGATGAATTTCTGATACTGTTTTAGTATTTCCAGAACACAAGTTTCTCGAAGTTGAACGTTTTTCATTTGACTTTCAACCTAAAACGATTCACAAGTTGGCAAAGATTCGAAAATATTATTTTAAATAGAACGTTTTCCGGCCAGTACATACCATAATTTTTAGGCGATTACTCCCAAAATATTCATTTAAATTGTATGGTGTAAAAGAGTAAAATAATTTGCATGAAACGCTTAAAACCTCTAACTTATTTAAAATGATATGAATTAATACCGTATTTGTGTAAAAAGCTTTTACATTACCACATTATAATTGCCAATTTTATAGTATTAAAGTATTAAAATGGAAATAGTTGAGTTTGTTCAGCCATCCATCCTTTCCCGTTACGTCATACATTGTCCATCTTGATCTCTCATTCATGAAATGGGTGAGACGGAATTTTGACGTCATTAACGTATTTCTTAACAAATGCCGACGTAAATTTTATTTGTCACTTTTAACAGCTCAGTTGTCACATTTTGTAAATGATTCTTAACATATGTCATTGATTATAAGTTTGAGGTTAAGTGTAAAATAACCTTCAACTAATATAAGACAAACGTGAAACAGCAGAATACGTCACCGATTATGACGTAACGGCAAAAAATGGCTGAACAAACTCTATGTTAGGTAGATATATGAAATCGCGGGCTTTTTTGTAGACCTATAAGATACACAATTCCATCATATAATTTTTTGTTATAGCTCAGAGGGTTTAGGCAGTTTTTTTCGATGAGAGTTCCCAGACGACTTATTTTTTTCCGATACCTCCATCGTTAAGCAACACCTCTTATAGAGTAATATATGAATTCTAAAAGCGCAGAAAACCTGAGCTTCTCTTTTTACTACCAAAAATTCCATTTTATTCATTATTTGCAAGAGTTTTACCAGTACCGAATATCGATTTAAAATATACAGAGTAATTCAGCTTAGTTTAATCGCCAATATATACTTTGACTTTCTACCTGTCATCTCACTATAAGGTTGGTCTCTGCAATAAAACTAACCTGAGGATTCAGGTCATCAGTCAACTGTATAATTTAGCGATTATTTACCTCTTTTTTAAGTTCTTCCGCAATTTCTTGGTTTGCACAGATTTTCTTATGTAATTTTTGCATTTTCTTTTTATAATAAGCTTCAATAGCATCCTTTTCTTCTAAGCATTTTCTTCTTTCCATAACGAGAACGTACATCATATTCGCTATATTTTTACATTCCAAACGGTGTTGAATTATTTGCAGTTCTTTATTATGTTCAAGACGCATTTTTTCAGTTTCGTACACTTTGTGTATTTCTTTTTTCCTATAATGAAAAATAGAAATCAATACCTTCAACTTAATATTATTTCTAAAAACTAACGCAAGTTCAGTTTTGAATTGCATCGCTAATATTTTCTCTTGTCGACTCAATTCTTCCAAAAACTTCTTAGTAATCTTTTTAGTTGTTTCTTCAACCTCTAGTTTGAGCTTGAGCTCCCATCTCATGTTCATTTTTTCATCTTGTAATTTGATAAGCTCCAAATACTCCGCTTCCAATCTGAAACATACAAATTTCAATCTTCCAGCAGACAGTTCTGCGTTGAAGAAAATTTGGGTGAATATCTTTATAGCTGAGTACACATGACTAGAAAGTCAAGAAAACATAGTTGTATTCTGTGTAAAAATTTAATTTTTAAAATTGCAAAGCGCTTTCGGCTATTAAGCCATCTTCAGTGTTATACCTGCAAGTATGAAGTAAGTAATAAAAGTTGGAAAAATGTAAAATAAGAAATAAGTAAAGAAGATTAAAAGTAAAAAAAAAAGTAAAAAAGATTAATTAGTATATCCATAAAATTTCTCTCTATGATGATATTCATATTTATCCACAACATTATCAGACTGATACTTTATAATTCAGTCAATGACCTTAAATTAAAAGTTTCTCCATATTTTTTAAATTACAAATTCATGATTAGTTTATTTGTTTATTTTAAATATTTCTGGACTCTTGTTGGAGTTGTTTTTTGAATTAGATTTAGTAATGGGTTCTCATTAAACCCTTAATCTTTTTCTGGCTAGTAGGTGGGTTCTCATTAGACTCTAAATCAGATCTTTCTCAATGAAAATGACTCACATTGGTTTTTGGGATATTATTTGAATCAGTTTCTTCTGACTATTGATTGGTTATCTATTTTGAATTAGATTTGGTAACGGGTTCTCATTAGATCCATAATCTTATTTATTTTTGGAATTAGATTTGAATATTGAGTTCTCATTAGACTTTAATCAAATACGTTTTCTCTGTTTAGATGATTTGTTTTTTGTTATTGGAGACTATCAGACTACAATGTTTATTCATTAAAATTTGTTATTTGGAATTATTCTCAGATCATTACTTTCATTGATTTACACAAATATTTTATAATTTTTGGAACTTTAGTTCTTTACGCCAGGTTATGTTTGAGCGACCAAAAGATCTGACCGTTACGCGTTACGTTACGCTTCGTTATGTTACGTTGCTTCGTTATGTGCCTTGCTTGCGTGCTTGTGCCTCCTTAGTCTCTTTCTCGTTTATGAAGCAGCGATTCATAATAATAAATATGCTCCTGCCGGGATTCGAACCCGGGCCGCCCGCGTGCAATGCGAGCATTCTAACCACTGAACCACCGATGCTATATTGAAATTCTATGCAAAGCTGGTATTCGCAGTGCTAGTGATCTACTTGAATTTGTCCGGATAAATTTTTACTATTATTTCCATAAGCACATTTACTTTTCGAAATACAGGGTGTTGAAATTTTGAAAACTTGAATGTTTTAATTCGATAACTTTAAAATGGATGGATAAATTGATTTGACATTTGGCAGGTAGTTTTTAAATGTAAAAGGGCATATTTTGAAAGAAATTGTAGTTTGTGCAACTAGTGTGGATATGATGGCCATATCGTACGATGACGAAGATGGAGCACGACGCCGTAGGCGGAGTGCTCAATTGTTCAAGTGCGATATGGACAATCCACACGAGTCGAGCAGCATATTTTTTCTACGACCCACTTAGGAAAAAATCTAGAAAATAAAAATTTCTATAAACTGTAATATAACTTCAAATTAAAAATTTAACAATTCAATTTTATGTTTCCACTAATTTTGTGGTAAACGTACAGTTCTTGAATGTCCAATTTGTATAATGCTACGGCTTCCTTTTTTAAATATACGATGATGTTATAAGTAGATGTTGCCAGTCGGACTCCCTCATGAAGGGTACCGTACCATTATTTATAATAATGAATATTCTGCTAAATATTTCAAACGTCCACCTGTTGTCGTTATTAATAACAAGCAGAATAATCATTTAAAAATAAAATTAACAATAAAAAAAACTCCCTCGCGGGGTATCGAACCCGGGTCTACTGCGGGAGAGTTTGGTTTGCTTACTACTCGACCACCGAGGAATATGCAAATTGTTTGTCTATAACGTCAGATGTATTACATAATTTTTGCTTAAAAGGAACTAAAGTTCCTACCGTGTGTCCCGCGACACGTTCTACCTTTTTTAAATTAATTTATTTGCTTTTGGAATCTCTCTTGACTTACTTGTAAATTTTCTATTTTTAATTAGATTTAGTAATGGGTTCTCATTAGACCCTTAATCTTTTTCAGCATCTTATAATTTGATGGGTTCTCATTAGACCTTAATATCAAATTTATTTATTTACAATTTTACTTGAGAAATTTACATATTTGTTTTGGGACATTGCCGAATTACTTTATTTACAACAATTTTTGCAAATTTAAATGGGTTCTGGGTTCTTTAATATTTACATTTACACAAAAAAATTTTTCACTTAGATTGTCATTTGTTAATTTCAAATTGAAGTAGTGTCACTTCAATTTCCGTTTTACTAACACGTGTTCGTGTAGTAGTTGAAGACTAAAAATGTTCAAAATTTAAAGACAGTTTACCCCAATCAGGGGATTATTTTAAATTGATGTAATTTTAAGATATTTTATTTTGTGACGTTAATGTGTTGTCGACCTTTAATTAGGTTTCTTGAACCACATACCTGACGAGTAAGTAAGTCTTTACTTATTTCTTATTTTACATTTTTCCAACTTTTATTACTTACTTGCAGGTATAGCACTGAATATGGTGCTTTGCAATTTTAAAAATTAAATTTTTACACAGAATACAACTATGTTTTCTTGAAAAAATTTACCTCGTTTGCATCTCGTGGATTTCATCTTTCAATTTGCGTTCAAATTCTTCCGACATTTTCTTCAATTCCCGCTGACAAGCCGCTTTTTCTTTAGCCTCTGCGTCTTTAATTGTCTGTTTGATACTATCTTGGAATTTCTTCGTCAATTCTTGTCTCTGTGATTCTAAGGCTTCTTCTTTCTCTTCTTCCATTTGGTTGATGAATTTTAATTCGATGTGATGTCCAATGTCTATAAAATTATATTAACAACCATAAGGACACCTTAAACGTCCAATATCTCAAAAACTAGTGACAGGATTGAAATGTTTTAGGAAATCAAAACATCCAAAATTTAGGAATATTAACCGAGATACATTTCGCCGAGTCCTTTTTTGCTAATCTCACCTAATATTCCCTCATGAGTTAGAGCTTGCATATGTTTTCTTGTCAACGGGGCCTTCAAGCAAACATGGGGTATTAATAAATCACTGGGTGATACCCAAAGATCTCCGTACGTCATTTGGGGTACTTGGGGAATATACATACGTAAACCAGCTTCACATTGATCATAAACAAAACCGGCTAGTTGTCCTAAATTTTTCTTGGCATCCGTTAATGACGGAATTTCGAAACTTCTCAATAGCTGTTCTCTTTCTTTTACATACACGCTTTTTTCTATTTCTATTTTAACTTCATCATCTAAATACAAAATAATAACCAAGTTGTGAATTTATTTAGGTATTGGTATTTCAAATTAAGCTTGCATCGCTACCGGCGGGGACAGATGAATAAGTACTTTCTACCACATTAATTTATAATAATAAAAACGGTTCAAATAAAGGCACTAAATTATTAAAAATTAATGGTTAACAAGCGATACAAAGCTGTGGTTAGAAAACAATGTGGCAGAAACTAGTTTACATTAGAGCCACCAGAGTGCGTATTGCTTCTCTTGAAATGCCAATAAAGTTGAGAAGAGTGTTACTTACCAGGACATACAATTCTTTCCTCAGAGGGCGCTGTTACTCGTCCAATATTACATTCGCAAAATACTTTTCCACAAATACAACGAGCTGGCGCAGCAGGAATTTCTATCTTTTTGTTAACTTTCGTAGGACCTAATGAGACAGAACATTAGTATACAGAGTCTACACATGACCAAGTATAAATTTAATTGAAAATTTTTTGACAGTTCCTAGAACTAATCAAATTTCCTCATTTTTGATCATATGAACAATTTCACCCAATCATGTCAACATTACACTGAAAACAGACCTTGGGGCTGTTTTCACACGTTGCTATGGATGCATATTGATTTATTTCGACTTTGAAGTTTCAAATATTTAATATTTCGAAATGTCACATTTAACTTTTCTAATTGTTCCTTTGTTAATTGCACCTTTAGATAAATTGCTTAAGATCTGTTCTTTTTCTATAATAAGCAAAAAATTTTCTATCCGAATAACCCTCGGACATTGATAAATGGTCAAAAATTTTATGACAACTTTCTCAAGCTTGTTGCTTATAGGCAACAGACCTCCGCCTACGGCGTCGGTCTGTTTCCAAGCAACAAGCTTTCGACATCTGTCATAAAATTTTTTCGAACAATTATCAATGCCCTTGGGTTATTACTACTGAAAACAGATACACTTACCAGATCGATCTATATTACATTCACAGTCAATCTTACCACAAACACATAGTGGTCTTACTAATGGAACTCGATACGAACATTCTTGATCATCGTAAACAATTTTATTATCTTGATAACAAGTGCAATCCGGTTTTCCACATACACAGAAATTTTTCACCTAAATTACAAATATATAAAACCAATTATACAGTGTTAATGTAGAGAAAATTTTCAATTTAAAATCGTGTGTTGTACTGTTGAAGCCAAACAGTACCCGTCAAGTCAACAAAAATAGTTCTAAAAGGCCGTAAAAATCAGAAGGTACAGCCTATCAAAATTAGCTGGCTAAGCCACGCATGGTGATACATGTGCGCAGGTAGTTGAAATCGCCAGGGCTCATGCTATAGTGAATTTGAGCATGTGTAGTGCCCGCAGTTGTGGTGGTGCCTCGTAGTTTGAAGGCCACGATTACCATAGATTCCAGCCCCTTATTTGTTCATGTATATGATGGATCCCTGTAGTGTAGGGAGGGTGAATGTAGGCTCACAGCACTTAGGCCACATGTGACCCATTGTACATCCTCTCGAGTAGTTGTTCTCCTAGGTCATCGTCCATCCTGCTCTTCCCAGGAAGGTGAACAGGTCACTAGGAGACATCTCCTTTATATCGGCAGGTGTAGGCCAAGACCAGGGGGTCGACAATGTAATAGCAAAATAAATCCTGATATATTTCCTGGCTAAAAGTAAGTTTCACCAATTGTAGATCGCGGGACAGGCAGTCTTCTTCGATTTTTCTTTATTACCGATCGATATCGATTGAGAATTTGAGAAGTTAATAACCTCATTTGCTTTTGCATCTTGTAGTGTTTATTGTTTATATTAGGTTTTTCGTTTTTGCTTCAAGTGTATGGTACAGTTTATGTGGAATTAGTTCGAGGACTCTTTAAAGTGATTAGACAATATTAATATTTTTGTGGATTTGATATACTCAAGTGCAATCAGGCAAGTAGAAAACAAGAAAAAAAGTTAACCCCAAAAATTAACTTTTCTGTGTTTAATTAACAGATTATTTATATCAAATCCTTTTGTACTCTGCCTTATTTTAAAAAATAAAATTTTATTAGTAAATATACCATCATTAATAATCCCCACATAATTCCTCTAATTCACGAAACATCTTTAACGTTTAGCCAACCGATAAGAAAAAGATCATAGAAAGTCGTTATTATTTGATGTAAGTATTTAACGGTTCATTAAAAGATGAAGTTGCTTTGTGAATAACTTCAAAAATTATAAAAATAAACTTGTAAACACAGAACATATGGCTTGTAAACATGCGTTATGCAACCACCATAACAAATAAAGACAATCACCATTAATAGGTGGCGCAAAAAGACGTTACATGTTTATTCATGTTGCTTGCCGCTTCTTCCTTGGGTGTGTTCTGTGGGCCAAGACTCACCGAACACACACTCTTTTATTGACGATAGCTCCGGACACTCGCAAAGACATGCCTGACAATTTCATCTTCCTGTTCACACATCCTGCATAGAGGTGTGTCCACTAGCCCCATAGTATGGAGGTGTTTCCTTAGTTGACAGTGGCCAGTCAGAAATCCTACTGTTAAACGTAGGTTTTTCCTGGTAATCGCCAAATATTTCTTCGACGCCAGCTTCCCAGGGTCGCCTTTACGCTAACCTAGCAAGACTGCATCCTTTGATTCCATCCCATCTCTCAAGGGATTGAGCATGGGTGTAACGTTTGGCTAGTTCCGCAATTGTCGAAGTCGTTAGGCCCTTAGGTGTCACTGGGTCCTGAACTTTTTATTCCAGGCTAAAGAATGGGCAATGCGATTACATTTACTCTTGTCGTGCCCTTTAACCCACCTCAGGATAATGATGTTATCTACCGAGGCGTTAGCAAAATCTTGGTGGCACTCTAGTACTAGCCCCGATATGATACGTTGTCTGTTCAAGGCTAATAGGGCTTGTCTACTATGATGGGTCCCGCTTAAATACTCGCGTGGAGCCCCGGATTTGAAGTTAGGCTACTAAGCATGTGCATATCGACGATTTAATGTAACACACTCCTATTTTAGTTTATTTTAGAAACTAACCATCGGTTGGACAACATCGCATATATCGGCATGTGTAAATTCGATGTCTGGAACATGTTCAAATTCACGTTTCGATTTTTTACAACTACAATATGGCTTGCCACATACACATGGTTGTTTAACATCGATGCCTTGTGTTTCACATCGTTTTGCTTGTTTATTATCTGAAAGAAAAGGATATAAATTGAGAATAAAGACAATTCGAACGATGTGTATTTTTACCGAGCTCTTTAGTGTGAATTTTACGGTCGTGACAGGTACAATCGGGTTTTCCACAAACACAAATCGGTTTCATTTCGTCTCCTGGATATGCGCATTTATATACATCCACAAATAGAGGGATCTTTTGAGATGGGTAAGTTGCAAGTCCATGACATTCGCAATTGATTTTTCCACAAACGCAAACACGATTTATTAAATTGGGTTTTGTATTCTGCGAACAAGTCTCCACGTGTTTTTTCTCGTTACAAATGCATTTCTTTTTACCACAACAAGTTTTGTTATGTACGTTTAGTAGATTTGAAGCTGGTCTCTTTTTCCTTTTAATTTGTTTGCTGACCAGATCTCGACTATCGTTGCCTAAAATTACAAGATTATACAATTTTTTTCGTTGTCAAAATATTACTAACCTTCTCCCATAGCTGAAAATTTTGATAAATTTTGAAAACGGAAATATTTTTATTTTTGACAATCACATATTAAAAAGGTGAACATATAATTTTATAGGTTATGTCACAACCAGGACATGGAAATAGAACCATCTATTGAAATTTTTTGGAAGCTAAAAATATATTGGTTAAGAAATCTGTAAAGCCTTAGCTGAACATTAGCTCATTTTCTGCCCTTGTGACACAATTACCCTTGTACGTATGTATGTATTTTGGTGACATTCACTCAGACCTAAATTTCTATTGTGTCCCCTTACTTCTACTTATTTTCTGAAGAGAGTCTCAGAAACTAGTGACTCCTTCAGTCCTATTTCCCGGAGGAATTTTAGCATACCTGCATGCTTTAGCTTAGGTAAATGTTCCTCTTCTATCCAGTAATCTCCCAGGTGCTGTGCTCTAGGATTCTGAAGTACTGTGCAGTTGGAAAATAATGTGGATGTAGGTTTATTTTTCCATGCCACAAAATCTACATTCTTTTTCCTCCACTATTTTGAGCTTTTTCAGGTGCCCATTCAGGCGACAATGTCCCGTTAAAAGCCCTGTTAAAATTCTTAGATGCATTCATTTGATCTCAACAGGTTGTAGTCACGCAGAAGAACATTTGATTGTATAAGCCCTACTAGATCTTTCCAATGGTCGGATCTTTTCTTTTTCTCGGCTTCACCTACTTCTTCCAATATTACTTAGGGGCTGATTCCGCAAAAGGGTTCATGCGCCCAGAAAGGTATTTCAGTCACCCTCTTTGATAGTTTACCCTTAATTGCGAAGCCGATTTAAAAAAGAATGTAATACAGTAAATTCAAATTTGCCGCCACTTTGGTTTGCAGTTTTTTATTTTATCATACGAAGAAATGCGGCAGATGGCACCACAAGACGTAGAGGGCGTTTTTGAAGTGAACTATTTATTATATAGTGGATAATCAAATCCAAAAGTGACAGTTTTGTCACTGAAGAATATTTTTTATATAATAATTAATGAACGAATTTTATAAATAGGTAAGTAATGAACATAATTGTATTGTTACTCACCTGTATAGGCGATACCTTCAAAATTTCCATCTTCCTTCACTCATTTTTCTTTAATCTTGTTCTTTCAGACATTTCATGTCTTCGGTAGTTTAGCTTTGAAGAAAAATAAGCTAAAGAGAATAAAAGGGGCGAATTTCATTTCTATTTTTGAAATAGCAAAGGTCTATTTTATTTCAGAACAATGAATGGATTAAAAAAATATGACAGTATTAAATATTTAGAAAATGTGAATAAAAGTAGTTCTTCAGTAGAAGACGAAGGTCAAATTCAAAGAAAATTTCCACAAAAAGGAGAAATAGTTTGTTACACAAAAAGAGAAAATATTAACATGCTAGATCAATCTAGCGATCGGAACATAAAGCAAAAAGAAACTTGTAGTGATGGAAAATATTTAGACGGATCTAGCAGTGAACAGCTCACAGGAGAATCAGCGTACAAGGTATATTTACTTTGTCTGGTGATTTCAATTTTTCTTTTGTATAATATTTCCAACTTCCTTCTAATTGGGCTTACTTTTGCTAAAGCTAGAAACATTTTAGACATACATTTTTGAAGAAAATGACAAGGAAATTGAAAAATGTATCTCTTTCTGGAAAAGTGTTATGGAAAGAAATTTAAAACCAATAAAATGTACAATCATAGAAAACAAAAAACGTCAAGATTCCAAAGATGACATCGAACCGTCTAAAGAATATTCGAATGCAGAAGAAATTAACGAAGCTGTCGAACAAACTAAAGAATCCGTTCACGCCGAATATAAAAAGATGCTGATGAAAGCCGTGAACGATATACAACACTTGAAGTTGGAAAGTGTAAAGGTAATTTTATAAAATGATCATTAGATGTTGGGAGAAGCAAAATTAAGATGGGATTTTAGTTGATTGGTAAGGCTAGATGTAAATTATGCGAAGCTATAGAGAAACCATTGGAGGAATATAGCACTGACCCAGACAATGAAACTATAAAAAAAGAATTAGAGAGTTTAAATAATTGGAAATCGGTTTCGACTAGAAGACGTGTAGGTGAGGATAAAACTACTTGAGCATTTTCTAAACGGGCAATATTTTTAGTGCAATATGTGGCTGCAATATTGGCAACTGTAGCCCAGCCAGCATGACAACATTTCAATTGTAGCATATGGCTCTGCCACAGATTATAAAGAGAACAGATACGAATCCCGGTAAAACATCAAACGATTGTATAATTCTTTTAATGTTAATAAAATTGATTTAAAACAAATTATTATCGAATATTTGTATTTGTATAACTATCACACTTGAAAATAATGCTTATAAAATATTTGACCTATGATCATAAAATGAAATATTATGCAAATTGACAACTCTGTTGAGAAATTTCGCGAAGCAGCCCGAACGGAGTCGACATTAGACGATGGGCATTTAAATGGGTATGTCCACCCATCTCTCTCTTTTTTTACTCTGTCAAGCTTTCGTATCTGTTCTCTTTATAATCTGTGGCTCTGCCATATATCTCTCGGCAATAGTGTTTCGTTCGTAGACGGGCTACACAATCGTGCAAGAATGGCTGACGAAATCATTCGCGTCGCAGCGACTTATATTGTTTTAAACACAAAGTTAAAGAAAAAGAAGAGTAGATTGTGGATTCGATCTTATGCGTGAAACTTTAGATTATCTAAGTCTAGAAATATGTCAGCACTATCGGTTTTCTTCTTTTTCACCTCATTCTTTGCATACGTTCTCATAAGTTTCTGAATTTTTTGTAGGCCTCATCACTTGATATACCAAATTCTTCGACGATAACTGCCCATCCATCTTTTTTAGCATTTCTGTCTTTATAAATTCCAGTTTACACATTCTATAACTCAGGATGTAAATGTATTTCATTAATAAACTCAATAATCTTTTCATTCGACCAAATATTAGTCATTTTATATACTATAACCTCCAAAAATTTTTATAACAACAACAAACGAACACCAGAACAAAGTAAAATTGCAGAGTATTTTCGCTGGCTAAGCGATCGTCCGGCAACTCTAGCTGCAACCAATTAAATGCATAGGCAACACAAAACATGTGGCCGAGACGCGTAATTCCGAACCCCCCTTAATTTCAGAGCAACATTGTTCTGGGTTTTCGGATACGATCTTTTTAACTAAAATATTTTCAAAGATGGCAGACTCCCGGCTCTACCGGAAGTCGGCTGCAACTTTGTTATTTTGAATAGTTTTGTCTGAAATTTTTTTTCGAAAAATGCATACTTTTTGATTTGACCGTTGCAGACCCTTGTAACCCGGTTGCTTTTAGCAGAGGGTCAGATGTATGTTAAAAAATTTTTCATTTTATACAGGGTGTGTATAAAAAGCGTTCAAAGTTTAACTTCATAAATATTAAATTTATTTATTTTCTTAAATAGAATCACCCGGTTTTTTCCATTTTAATGCATTCAGGGGTGAAAAAAAGGCAAATTCACGAATACTTTCCTATACCATACTCCATAATTTAACGATAGTTCAGAAAAAACTCATCAAAACCCTATTTTGTAAATCAAGCCGATTCTCTTCAGATCTTCTTTACTCTGAAACTGGGATCTTCGACCCCGGGCAGCTATTTCTCCTGAACCTGAATGTCGAACAGCATAAAACTAAATCCACTCTGATAATAAATGAACACCAATATGATACAAGACTGAAACATACTACTTACTTACCTCCACCAGCTTCGAAATCTATTGGGCAGAAGAATTTTAAATTTTTAGGCCCGAAACTTTACTGCCGCCTTCCCCAACACATCTCAGGATTGAATAATATCTACCAATTCAAAAATAAATTGAAAGACTATATCAAATCAACTTCGCGAATTAACATACATGAACAAATAGAATGCCCCTTCTTCATATAGTAACTACATCAGTTGGAGAAAAGTGTTATTTTATTTAATGAATATATGATATACTTATTCTTTTCTAAGGTATATTGTTTTGTGTTGTTCGTTTGGATCTCTGTGTGTGTAGGTATATTTCTTACTATAAGTGATAGTGATATTTCAAGAAACTTGTGCTCTTACCATGTTCTTTTACCTCTCATTTTTTATAATTACCAATAATTCTTTATAACTGATATGTACTTTTCATTTTAAATTAATTATGTATAGTATCTATATTTATTACCCTATACATTTTCAACCTATTCAAGAATTAAATTTCTTTAAGGTTTACCCATTTTATTGTAGATGTTTTAGATTATTTTATGTATTTATCTTGTAACAGATTTTTTGTGCAATAAATCTTATACTAATCTTATACCTAAACCTTACCGTTATTCAGATATTGAATGTTTTCTGTAAATTTTGATAGATGCAGGTGTGTTCTAAATTTTATTTTGACCCGTTGATACAAGCACTAAGAAACAAAAAAGATTATGTAAATTTGCTTTTAATACATGGTAAATATGGCAAAGTTGTTACAAAAACATATGTGCTTTATTTGCAGTAAGATCTCCTGCATCTCTAAACATTCACAGAAAACATTTAATACCTGAATAACGGTAAGGTTTAGGTATAGGAAAGTATACATGAGTTTTCCTTATTTTTTACCCCTGAATGCATTAAAATGGAAAAAAACCGGGTGGTTCTATTTAAAAAAAATAAATTTGATATTTATGAAGTTAAACTTTGAACACTTTCTATACACATCCTGTATAAAATGAAAAAATTTTCAACATAGATTTCAATAGGTCTGACCTTGCTAATAACAACCGAACAGAAACCATTTTCATATCTTTGAGGGTATCCTACAAAAAAAATTAATAATTCAAAAATATGCTTTTTTCGAAAAAAAGTTTTCAGGCAATAGTATACTAGAATTTCACGTATATTTCAAAAATGTTTCAATATACAGGGTGTTCGGTATAACCGGAAGTCTACCATTTTTGAAAATATTTTAGTTAAAAAGATCGCATCCGAAAACCTAAACGTAGAAATTTTCATGATTTTACTATAAGTATTTTGCCATATACAGATAGTTTTAACTCGTCGTGGGACACCCTGTATAGGTATTCCAATACGCCAAAAGAATACCCCCATCAGGGTCTTTCTTTGTTGATTAAATAACGACTTATTTCCGATTGGAACTCGAATTGAAGGTGATAGAAACCGTAGCCGTAAAAAGAGCAGTCTCAGCACACTGGAAAAATGTACAGATCCAAACGAATGCGATGGTAAACATGAAGCAGCAGAAATGGATCGTACTGAAAAATATAAATTCGTCAATATCATCGAACAGAAAAAACAGAACGGAGCTTACAGTAAATGGCGAGATAATTTAGTTAAAGCCATTTGTCTTTGTGATAAACTAAAATGCGAATGCAACACGAATCCAGCCATTAAATCAATCAAAAGAATCCAGGGCGTTGTTGGTAGCGAATCTGTAAACTCAAAGAGTAAGTTGTACTCGTCGCAAGACAAGTAATTTTTACGTTTTTAAATTTTCAGAAAAAGAAATAATAGTAGAAGCGTCCAACGATATATCGAATAACGAGAATGAAATACCCTCAGAATCTAGTGAATTGTTGCAAATCGACACTACGTCAACTATATTACCTAGAAAGGTATCAGCAAAAGAAGAATTGAAACTGATTCAGCAAACAGATATGCAAAAAACAATATTACCAGAAAAAGAATTCGACCAAGAAGCAATTAATCTCAATACGACTGTACAGCAAGCGGATACGCAAGCTATAGAAAGAGAATTAGAAAAGAAAGTAAATTTATTTTTTCATGGATATTTTCACAAAACTTTTTTCGCAAAAATGCATACTTTTTGAGTTATTAATTTTTTTGTTAAAAAATTTGACCCTTATAAATTATTTTTTTACGAGGATACCCTTAAAGATATGAAAGTTGTTTCTGTTCGGTTGCTTTTAGCAAGGTTAGACCTATTTGAATCTATGTTGAAAAATGTTTCATTTTATATAGGGTGTGTATAGAAAGTGTTCAAAGTTTAACTTCATAAATATCAAATTTCTTTCTTCTTTTAAATAGAACTACCCGGTTTTTGGAACGAAGTTCCTTATCGCGCGTTGTGAAAGGAGGCTAGACGGATAAAATTCTTACGAAAAGTTTTGTCACGACACTTTTTGATATATTAAGCTATTGTAAGCTGTGCGCATCGCATGTTTCTCTGTCTGTATCTTTCTCTCTCATAGAAAGCAAATAAATTGAAAAAAATTTCATCATAGTCCGGGCGCGAACCTTCAACCTACGCGTCTATATCAAGGCATTCAACACATGCTGCCATGAGCTCTCATGTGTATTAGATGCGAAGAAAGGTATTACATGCTGCAATGTGCAATTATATACAGATAATAATAATAAATGCTTTTGTATTTTTAGCAAGTACGCACTATAACCTCTCTTTATTATTGTGCTAACCAAGTCATACGCATTATAATCTCCACATTTTGTGTGTTTAGCAAGTGTACGCGTCATAATTTTAATAAATCCAAAAACAAATCATATTTTAATATTACAATTTCAGAACGTATGTATTTAGCAAGCCGTGCGTGTTTTAACCTATACGCTGTTGTGTTTACGAAGTCGAGAGTATATATATATATATATATACACTCTGTTGTTGTGTTTACAAAGTCCCGCGCATCTATGACGTGTATGAAAGAATAGACAGACAGAGTACATATATATATGTATATATATATAAATGTTTCGGTGTGTGTATGTATATGTACAATTCCTTCACTAATTAATCGAAAGGAACTTCGTTCCATCCGGGTGTCCCTTGACACCTCTCAAGTTTTTTTTTCTATTTTAATGCATTCAGGGGTGAAAAATAAGGCAAATTCATATATACTTTCCTATACCAAAACCTTACCGTTATCCAGATATTAAATGTTTTCTGTAAATTTTTAGAGATGCTGCAAATAAAGCACATTTGTTCTTGTCACAACTTTGACGTATTTACCATGTATTAAAAGAAAATTTACATAATCTTTTTTATTTCTTAGTGCTTGTATCAACGGGTCAAAATAAAATTTAGACCACACCTCCATCTCTCAAAATTTACAGAAAACATTCAATATCTGGATAACGGTAAGGTTTAGGTATAGGAAAGTATACATGAATTTGCCTTATTTTTTACCCCTGAATGCATTGAAATGGAAAAAACCGGGTGGTTCTGTTTAAGAAAATAAAGAAATTTGATATTTATGAAGTTGAATTTCAACACACCCTGTATAAAATGAAACAATTTTAAACATAGATTCAAACACGTCTGACCTTTCTGAAAGCAGCCGAACAGAAACCATTTTCATATCTTTAAGGGTATCCTCTTAAAAAAATAATTTGCAAGGTTTCCCACAAAAAAACCATACTTTCATTCGATGTAAACTTTTGCCTTTTAGTCATCATCGCCAAAGATCAAAGACTCGGAATCTCCTAACAATTCATTATCTGACAATATAAGTGAAACCAGTATGGAATCAATTGATATATTGCAAAAAAGATATGAAAATTTCGAAAATGAACGAGTATCTGTGTAAGTTGAAAAAATCAAAGATAAAAAGTGTGTCCAAAATCAGTTGCAGAAGCTAAAATAAGTTTTC
>CAJUYG010001131.1:36866-77448 GCA_910591675.1 Galerucella calmariensis
GTGAATAATAGCCATTCTACACAAGTAAAATACTATACTTTCTCCACGACTAAAAAGAAAAATCTTCCAGTGAAGATCGAACCTCGATCGTCCGCGCCATAGTCAACCACCATTTCTACCACTAGGCTATAGAACATATTTAAAAAAATGTAAAGAGCAAATATACAGGGTGATTCATTAAGAATGTCCAATCTCTGAACTGTAGATTCTAAGACCTCAAAATATGATGATTCTGCTCAACATGCCCTATGTAAATATTGCTAGTTTCCAAGATACGGGGTGTTCAGTTTAAATTCAAATTTTCGCAATAATTTTTTGTTTTCTCAATGTCTCTTTGAAAATTGGTAATTTTACGTTTTTTGGCATGAGGAATCATAATTTTAATTTGCACTCTAATTCAACATTGCTAATAGAGGGCACTAGTTACACTTGTTTGTGTTAATTAAATCAAAGTAAACTTTTTTTGGGCTAAACTTACAACTAAAATAATAAAAAAAATATTAAAAAGCGTTAAATTCTACAAAAAAAAGTTACTCTTCTTTGATTCGTGTAACTCAATCGGTTATCGAGTTATTTGCTTCTAAAAAGTTCAATAAATTTTAATTTTTTCATGAAAAAAATGTATCACAATAAAATGTTTATTCAACTCAGGAAATAATCTTACCAAATATCCCTCGTACAAATTTTTCCTGTTGACAAATTGGAACACTTGTTTCTAAGTAATCTGTTTTAACAAATAGCTTTCGCGAAAGTGGAAAAATCCTCGTCTTCAAAGGGATTTTTAAAACCACTCTCGCCCATGCTATTTGTTAAAACAAATTACCAAGAAACTCGTTTTCCGGAAAAATTGAATGCACTAGGGACATTACCCCCGAAAAATTACTTAACAACTGTCAACTTAGCTGTCAGCAGATTGTCCGGAAAAAATTTAATGCAAGTTTGACAAGTTCTTATTATTTTAATTTAAAAAAATGTTGTATTAAAATAAAATGTTAATTTAACTCAGTAAATAATCTTACCAAATATTCTTCGTGCACCTAATTGGAAAATTAAATGCACTCGGGATATGTAACGTGAGTAAAACTTGATATAGAACTATTTACAAAAATTTTTATTTGAAAAGTTATATTATTAAGAAAAAACAGGCATGATTTTTGATCAAACTGAAGAAATAATAAAATTAGCACTCAACATTGCCCTCTCTTAGTTCAAAAACAAGGTTTAGTGAATGATCAGCACTTTTTCATAATACAAAATGTTTATTAATGAAGATTATTTATACTAAGTTTATTATATTCTAGAATCTAATCCTTATGATGTTTCTAGTATTTTCCCGGCTCAATAGTGACATATACTAGTAAATAAAATAAATCTTATATTATTTCAATACTTTTTAAAGTTGATCAATAAAGCTTTACAAAAAATATTGTATTTTACTTTACAACAGAGTTACTCACGAAAATGCAACTGTTTCGGATTAAAGGTGATATTTTAAATTTACAAAAAAACAAAGAACTACAAGAACATTTTGTTAATCAACAAAGGTTAACTTGTCGTGAAGCCTGTTCGAATTGCAAACTATAATAGTTGGTTTTATCCTACAGATATATCAACCCCGTTCAATATCCTTCGTGGCATGTAGCCAAGGAAGTAGTTGTTGGTTCTTAGTGAACAGTTGCATTCCTTTCAATATGATTAAAAAACGAGCAAAATTTTAAGTATAGTTTTTATGTTTGTAAGTAATAAATATGAACAAAATATAACAAATTGTTGTGTTTAATATTGGTGAAATTTGAAAGTATACCTCTCAGTAAAGTCACATCAATTTTCCAAAAAAAATAACAAAAATAAATATACAGGGGGTACCAATCTTACGACAAACTTCGGTATATGGGTTATTTTAAGAGATATCAAAAAATGTTCTTAACAAAAATATTAGATGTGCTGAAGGTCCATATTTTGAAATTATATCGAACTATGCAGAGTGCTGCATATAACTCCGTTACAAACAAAACATATGATTTTTCAAATGGGAACCCCTGTATATTATACCGAATTCGGATTGGTTAGATTCTTTTGAAGAAAGAATACAATTGAAATTAAAAAGGATACGCAGATGTTGCATCATATTACAAAACACTGTTTGGCAAAATACATTTTTTTTCTTCAACGTACAACAAGCTACAGAGCACGATTTTCACATAAACGTGTCCATATCTTTTGAAGGACTCTGTATAACGTGGCAAAACCTCATATCAAAAGCTTCAAAAAAAATGTAACCAATCCGAATTCGGTATAATATAAAGGGGTTCCCATTTGAAAAATCATATGTTTGGTTTGTAACGGAGTTATGCAGCACTCTGTATAATTCGATATAATTTCAAAATATGGACCTTCAACATATCTACTATTTTTGTTAATAACATTTTTTGATATCTCTCAAAATAACCCATATACCGAAGTTTGTCGTAAGATTGGTACACCCTGTATAGTCGATGTCATTGTACTTAATCAGAAATAGACGTATATTTGTGAAATATGGTATAACTACATTTAAGCTTAATTCATAGAACACTCACGTGGAATAAGTACTGTAGGTATATGTGAAGTTTTAAATACCATAAAGATGTTACATATTCAACTAGTGTAATCCTATGCAAAACGCATATAAAGTAGACGTTATAAAATATAAAGAAACAGTAAAACTTAACTGTAGACACATCTGACGACTTGGTTAATGTTTAATAGTAAAAATAAAACAGAACATGGAACGATGAATTGCTATGGATCTGCTTATCTTCTAAAGATCAACGAAAAAGGGAATCCATTTCGTAGGTAACTACTGGCTGTGATACGATACGAAACAACATATCACACCAGGAGTTCCTTCAAGCCAGATTCCCTCTAAATATTCAATATCTTTCAAGCTGCATCATCGGTGTCTTGGAAAATGTTGATGAACATCCCTCGATGTACAGTCGAATACATTGTGCTTTGCTGAACCAGCTTTATGAAATATAAAACACTCATACAACTAGATCACCAAAGAACAATATATCCGACAAAGCTGGAAAAGCTTGGTTGAATTCTATACTTCGAAGAGGACCTATAAAAACATTTTTTGGAAATAGATAATACACAAATATCACCTACAAATCTAAAAATATTCATAATTAGCATATATATATATAAGATATCACCAATTACCTACATTTCTACTGAAAAAACTTCATATAAAAAAATTGTTTATCCAAAACCGACACCCCAAATCTTTTTTTTAGTTAAAATGGGACACTTCTGGGACACCCAGTATTATACATACGGTTTGAAATAACTATAAAATTATGGAAAAATTAAACAGCACCAATTTAAAAATTAAGCTATGCTTTTTTCGTAATTTTTTTAGGAAAACCAAATATTTGAAAAATACCAAGAAGATATAGTTAACCTATGATACTCTTAATTAAAATTAAAATCAAGTAAAATAGGAATGTAAACTACTATAGTTACAAGTTACAAGTATGTTTTTATTCATTGAAAAAAGAATCAGATTTTTAATTGTCCCATTGTACCTATATGCATAAAATTAGTGTAGTCGCATTTTACTAAATAGTATAAAACATTCAACTATCATAACATTATTTGCTGAGAGAAATAATGATGTTTTAAAGAAGGTGAAAAATATAAAATATAAGATTAGAAAAACTTTGGATATCTACGCCACTGCACTATCATCAAAATTTCAAGGAAAATAACAAAATTCCGTCAAAAGCCAATCATTATGGTCTATTAATAAGAACCTTCTAAGAAATATGGAACACTGGGCGAGCAGGTAAAAAATATTATCTTTCCAACAAATACCTACACCTTTTGTTAGTTCAAGCATGTTGAGTATTTGTGATAAAGACCTACTTTTTGGAAATTCACCAACAGGTAGTCAGTACCTGGCTTAGTATCCAAATAAAAAGATTTTAAACTAAAATTGTCAGAAAGTTAACGAAATATCAACACAAAAGTTTTTGTAGTGCTCATAAATTTTGCAGACATGAATTTCTACCTGTTTTATACCCTTTTGCATTTCTGCAAGCTGTTATTTAATGAATAGCATAACGGAAACTGAAAATCTGATAGAATTGAACAAGAAGAAATAAATCATATAATGCTTGCTTGGACATTAAAATATATTTTTATGCACAATTCCAACAATATGAACAGAAAAATCTAACAGAACACGTTTCTGTTTTTGGTTAATCTGTAGAGAAAAATTAGAATAGATATATAACAGTAAGCAATGTAGACTGCATAATTCAATTAAAAATGTACCTTACATACCTATAAGACACCATAAAAATTACAAACATATAGAAGCAAATCTTTATCCAAAAACTTTTTAGGATCCAAAAAAAATCAAAATTCCAGCATAACCATATGAAACTAATAACTGGAAGATATAAAACTTTAAAATTTCGAAAAAAAACTATTCATAATTTACCTTACCAGTTTTTCAATTTAAATGCAAAAAAGCAGCTTGGTTCACAAATTCCCAAGCATCTATAATGTGCATAATGTAATGCAAACATTTATCACACAGTAATTACTAGATAATACAACAATTGTAATTACCTACTATTTATATATTGTTGTAAGATGTAAAACGAACATTTAACAAATTAGAGTTAGAAATTTATTAACAAAAATATTTAACCAGATCTGATTTTTTTGAATATTCCAGCTTTTACTATTGGTTTTTGATTTGCTTCTCAAGATTAGCTATCTTTGAATTATAAAAATCAACTCTATGAAAGTAATCAGAAAGATATTAAGAACTCTCACAGCACTATCACTATCAAAAAAGCGTTAAAAGTAAATAATTTGCTTAACTTACTCTGTTCCAACAATGCCGCTATTCGTAAGCTTTAAACGTTGGGAGCTGCTGTAACCTGTTGCTCGGCAACCCCACGAAAAATGGGGCGAAAAAGCGACATCGATATATAAAGCGAAGCGATAATTATCCCAACGAAGAACGTATGCCCGTTGGAGGCGAGTGTTCCATCTAGTCACAACTAAAATTTAATGCAACATTAGACGGAACACAAGCCTTCACTAGGCAACACAAAAGCGAGGTTATGTAAAATGAATGCGATAACAATCTAAACGTGGCTAAATGTACAATAAAAATGCTTGAATTAAGTAAAATTATTAAAAAGACTCACCGACACGACTGTTAAACCAAGCTGCAAAACCGACAGAACCATAATGGCGAAACAAGCCTTCGAGAACAATGGCCATGATGGTCATCGTACCTTTGGCGGGAAGAAGTGGGAAGCGGAAGAGTCATGCGCCATAATGATTAAGAAACTGCGGGAAATGTGAATTTATATAAGTATGTTTATAGAAATTAAACTGTAAAAATGTATCAACAAATTAACGGTGGCTAATTTATTATACCTAAAGATATAAGAAATATATAATTTTATATGATTTAAATATTTTTCATGTTTGAAGAATGTTAAACTGGACAGAAAATGTTATCAGTGGAATTATTTTAATAACTAATATGTTATTTTAAGAATGTCGAACTTTAAAACGAGATAATTAAAGTTTAACTTTAAGATTCCGGGCTACAGTCGTGTCTTTTTAAGGCCAGTTGTCCTGTCTCCTATATGCCTATAGTCACCGAAAAGAAATTTTTTTTCTGTAGTACAAGAATGTAAAAAAAAGAAGACGAATAATAGGTTCATTTGAGTGACACTGACAGACACAGATTATATGTGTAATGTGAATATAAATGTGTAAGAATACATTTATTTTGTATAATTATATGTAATATAAAATGTTAATTCGTATAAAATGTATCAACATTTATATATCCAATTAGAAGGAAAAGGAACTCAAATAGATTATGAAATATATTGAAATTTAGAGGTTTCGGTAATAGGTAGGTAAATTTTACAATTTATTTATTATAATTAATACAACATAGTTATTATCCAAAGATTACTCAATGAAAGTAAAGAGAGATAGGTACATGGACCATTCTCAATGAAAATAAAAGTTTTTGGTTTTTTATCAATATTGCTTTTTTAAAAGCAATAACAACCCAAGTAGCAATTTAAATTCTATAAGGTTTGTATAAACATCTACAAGATATATCTTATAGGATACTAAAATTCTTATAATGGTCTACAAAACAATTAAATGATCCTTATACAACTAAAAAGGGCCCATTTTTATATAACTGTTTGGTTGTATAACAGTTCTATTAAAAGTTTATACAAATCTCATATGACCGTTTAATACACATTTATACAACTCTTAATCGACTGTTTTATAATCATTCATACAGCTATTATAAAATGATTTAATAGTTTGTCATGTCACATCTATAAAATGGGATTGAAGCGGCACTATGAAGGTCTAGATTAGATTAGAATTGGAGTGGCTCTTTGTCCTATCCCACTGCGACCTTTGCAAATCTAATGTGGTCCTCCCTATATTTAGAGCTCAATATCTAGCTTTATAATCTAATCTAATGAACTAAAAATGCTACAGGTAAAAGTTTCCAATAAAATTTATAGTAAATGTCATGCTCTACAATTCATGTACCACCATTTTCAATTTATCATTGACCATTAACTAAATATTTAGCAAAAACCATATTGAAGGAAGTTTGGAGCGCTATAATTAAAAACCTATTCGTTATACAAAAAAAAGATTCAAATAAAAAAGATGGCAAATATTATCCACACAATTTTTGTCGTGCGATGCGCAGCTCGCTATATATTTAATAAAACGTGTTTTTCATGATGGAGGCTGAAGTGAAGCCCCCCCTATGACGCCAACTTGGATTTACATTCAGGGGACACCCATGAACATATTGAAGAAAAAAAATACATGTTCCCGTACATTTTTTTCAGAACCTACTTTTTTGGCTGGGGCGCTTGGACTATTATGTTTCTGAAGCAATAACATTTGACTAATTAGTCACAATTAAAAAACAAAAAACATAGAAAACTTATCAACAATTTAATAAAATATATATAAAATACATCTGATAATACAAATACAAAAAATACTCAACTTTTTAAGTACAATTATCTGCAAAAATTAATATCACCTATCCAAAATAATTTGTATCTCTTGAAAACTCTTCCCCTTCGTCTCGGGAACAACGAAAATAATAAAAACGAGCGCACATAAACAAAATGCTGCAAATAACCAAAAAGTACCCCCCCTTCCCAACGATTCGTTAAGATTATTAAAGAATTTCGTAACCAAAAACGACATCAACCATCCTGTGAATCCAGTGATTGTAGCCAAATAAAATTTGACGTTTGACGGTAATACCTCCGAAGTTATGGTAAACGGCAACGGGCCAAATCCTACATTAAATGTAATAACGAACACTACTAGACAAAATATCGGTATCCAATTCCAACTTTCTAAAGAAATATCACTATTATCCTGCAAGTAGAAATATAAACCTAAAATTGTTTGTGATATAGTACATCCTGTTGAGGAAACTAATAAAAGGAACTTTCTACCTTTTCTATCTACGATTAAAGGCCCCCCAAAACTAGCTAGAAAGAGGACACATCCTACTATTATTGCTGAAATTTCAGCAGGTATGTTGGTACCAGCAGATTCAAAAATAGTTTCAGTGTAAGCCAGAATTGCTCCTAAGCCTGAAAGTTGTTGAAAACTACTCAAACCTAACGCTACTAAAAATCCTTTAATAACATACTTTTTTCCTAAAGTATTTAATATATCTCCTTGCTTATTTCGGGATTTTTCCAATTTTATTTCCTCAATTTCATCAATTGCTTTGTAATTATCTTTATTCTTTCTTAGTTTTCGAAGAATCTTTTCCGCTTTATCATCATCTTTATTGACGTAAAAGTACGGACTCTCTGGAGCTATTATTAGGAATAAAACAAAGAAACACACGGGAAAAATTGCTAGAAATATGTTGAACCAATTGACTGGTAAATAAGGACCTAATATATATGGAAGTAAATCTCCAAAACTGGCAAAAGTACTATAAGTAACTAATAAAAGTCCCCTGTACGAATCTTCTGCTATTTCAGCTACGTACATGGGAAGTATTATATAGACAGAGGATAGAGATACACCTCCTAAGAAACGACCTACGTAATAAAATTTTACATCGGTAGCGAATGCGAAAAAAATAAAGGAGAGTATGTGAGGAACTGCCAAAAATAATAATATCGGTTTTCTTCCTACTAAATCTGCTAGAATTGAGAAGGGTAAAATTCCAATCATTGCGCCAATGTATTGTAAAGATCCTATCCATGATTCTTCATCTGTTGATATTGGGCTACCGAGAGGGTTTTGACTTGTATCATTAGAATTTAATTTTGGTAAAATCGGAGAAGACCATGTTAATGTTGTATCTCCAGTTAGTGCCAGAAGATTTCCTGTAAAAAATGATATAATTATTATACACACAACTTTTACCAAAACGCTGAAATGAAAATATGGAAAAAATACTTTTGTGTAATTTCCCATAAATAACCAACAAAATAATCTTAATTCGATTAGTCTCATTGAGTTTACTTACCACAAAAAGTTACGATATAAGCATAGTTGATTTTCTCTTCAAGTCTCATGATGTTGCTGGTACCTTTTTTTTGTATGTATTCTATGGAATCTAGATGATGCTGGCCAAGCTTACCATTCTAAAGTTAGAAGAAATGATACATTATTCCATTTACAATATTTAAAATTTAGTAAATATGACCATTAGTTTACTTTACAATTAAAATATGGATAGAAAACTAAAGTACACATTTTTACGTGGTATATAATATTATATACAACAAATGAATAAAAAAAACTTGCCTAGTAGGGGTTAATGAGTGGGCATGACAATTGCATCTATCGAGGTAAGTACAGATCTGCAATGAATAAAAATATATTTATTATACACAATATTTTGGCAAAAGTTAAAAATTATTAAACTCTAATTTTATTAGAAAAACAACATATTATTATATTAAAATTTGCTTTCTATATTTCAGCATTATCGATAGGTACATGTGATGTCTACACATATTAAAAAAAATAACCAAGACATGATTAAAATAATTAAATATTCACATTTTTAATAAAAGTGGTTAACCTTAAAGAAATTCCAAAAATTTATTAATAGTAACACTTTATAAGCTTTAAATGAAAAACATTTTGGTTACTGGTGCTATTTCAAAATTACAAAACCAAACATTTGGTTTCACACAGACTATCCTGTTTTAAAAATACAACCAACAGGATGTTTACAAAATATGTTGTTATTACTATAAACTGCTGTTTGCAGGCATACAGCTTGACAAATGGTTTGACATATTTTTGTATAGTTTTCATCTGTAAAATTTTTGCTATTTTTCTTCAACATTATTAAGCTTAAAAATAGGTACTGTTGACCAGAAATTAGATAGCATTCTCAAAGGTAAACACATAACAAACAGGTGGCACAAATTGTTGATAAATTTGTTGAACTAGGCTCAAAATACATGCAATTTTTTTTTCAACACTTATTACTTAATAATGTTATTAAATACAATATTATGATGGAGAACTAGACAAAATGCCATTTAAATTATGACAAACCTACCTAAGAAACTTTGAAAAATGTTCAGCAAATGTTTGAATTGTTTAAGAATTGAAAATAAATGGTCCTACTTACCAAGTTTCAATGTTTCATAAAGTAAAATGAAACTACTTGTGAAAGTTAAAAATGCTATTTTTTAATGGAAAACATGTTTTCACTGTTAAAACAATGATATATGTAATTAAATTCATGAATGTGTAAAATTTCATTATCTCTGCTTGTATCTTTATTATTTCAGATAAATTTGGCAAGTCAATTTTATACAATATACTATATATGATATTAATGGGTTTTATATCAGCATACAAATTAAATTTACATATAAGTAGATTCAACAAGATTTTTTTATGGCCACAGATAACATCAAGTAGTAATTAAAATTTATTTTAAAAAGTTCCACAGGTATTGAATAAATAGCAAGAGATTATTTATGAAAAATAGTGGAATATGAAAAAACTAAATTGAGAAGTTAGTAGCTATAAAATGCAAGAACACACAAGAATTTTTAAGGTTATACACAGACATTTTTCAATATCCAAGCCCAATTTATGATTACCTAATTAATGAAATTTTACTTACCTCAGTACCTACATTAAATATTTATGTGCTGGTTGGTTATTTTTCCTTTATTACCATTATTACACAATCGGTCAAATGTATATAACCTCTACGTAAAATAAACTGAGCACATCTTGTAACTACTATGACCAACTATCACTGCTGTTCTTTAAGCAGAGATAAAGTATATGAAAATAATTTACGTCTACTGCAATATAACTATTCATTATCGAATTGATTAATTTGGTATATATTATTTGTAAATTAATATAACATTGAAATGACACTTCTGATTTAAAATTAATTTTTTTTTTACCAAACAATCGTTTGTCGTGCTTTGATCGATTATCGATTAACACTTGGTAGGGAAACATTTTCGATTTTCAATGTTTTATATGTCATTTAAATACACGTGTGTGAGTGAAAAGCAAACAGTAATTTTTAGTTCTGTGGATTCATTCAAGCAAGAGAAAATTAAAAATAAGATAAGAAGATAAATCCATGTTATTTTTTAATTTAAATCTTAATTTCTTGTATGAACATCTTCATTACAGGTACATGCTCATGCAATAAAAATATGAATGGTTATCATTGCCAAGGTGCTATAACGAAAAATGTTTACCGCAATACAAAATACACAAAAACGTATGGTAAGTTGTCTATAACTTGAAGGTGACACTGTTTTATGCGAAGTTTCGCTTCTTGTTGTTAGTGTATTTTTTGCCTGGACAATTTTTTTATTAATGGCCAGGAATGAGTGAATAAAAATAAAAGAATTGGAAACATCATTTTTTATTATAATTATCTACATCACAGTGTTAATAACTTTTTTAATTCTAACAAATGTTTTGTTGATTTAACATTTTACCACTGGGTGATGGTTACAAATATTGCTTATTCATCGATGTTTGACAAAAATTTCAAAAAAATGCAAGGTATTAATGAACGAAACGAAATAAAAAAAACTTCTGACAAAACTAATACTGTGTGGAGTTATTTTAATGTATGGATTTGTTTGTTAAGTATTTGAAGGTAATCTATATTCTAACAGTGTGAACTGCAATTGAAATAAATAATTAACCAAAATACAAAAATTCTCGTAAATATTTGAGAGTTGAAAATTGAAAATCATAATCTTCGTTTACTAAATATAGAGTCCTTATTCTCCGTCATTTTTTCTACACGTTTTAATCTCTAATAGGTACCTTAGTTTATATATTATATAATCAATTACCTAATATTTATCAACGCTACTATTTTTTTCGGAAACGTATTTTTTAGATCTAAAATGAAACATCCCACCATCCCTAATAATATCTTGTATTTCACTAAAGCTTTTACCCTTAGTTTCTGGTAGAAAGAGAAATACCATTATCCCCGCTACGAAACAGTAAAATCCAAAACACCAAAACGTCTGTCCCATTCCCAGTGCTCCCGTGATATTATTAAAGAAATTGGTCAATAGAAAAGCTACCGCCCAACTAATACTAGTGATAATAGTAGTAGCAGTTTCTTTAACGTGTCCAGGCAGCATCTCTGCTGTAACGGTCCATGGAACGGACATTCCAAAATTAAAAAAGAAGATGAAAAATACCAAGCTAGTTATAGGGAGCCAATAAAGAGGTTCTGTATTTACACTGGTATCTTCTAATAAATAGAAAAATAGGCCTAGTACTCCTAAAGATGAAAACATTCCGAAGCAAGATACTACTATTAAAGTTCTTCTTCCGAAACGGTCCACCGTGAACGGCGAGATAAAACTGCTGGTTAAAATGACGACAGATAAAATAAGTGACGATATATCGTCGGATAATTGAGAACCTGATTCTTGAAATATGATTTGCATATAGAAAAATAAAGCGGAAAATCCGCACATTTCTTGTGAGATAACCAGAAGTAAACATATTACGAACGCCTTACGAACAATATCACTGGAGAATAAATCACACAGTCCGCCATTTTCTTTGTGTTCGCTCAACTGCTTATTAATGTAACTTATTTCGTCTTGCACCTCATTTCTGTCTTTTGATCGTAGCAACATCAAAGCTTTTGTAGCTTTTTCTATCTCCTTTTCTGCTATTAAATAGTACGGCGACTCTGGAGCTAATAAAAGAAACAGAACGAAAAATATTGTAGGCAGCATAGCTAGCATCAAATTGAAGGGTTTGTAGGACATAAATGGACCGGTTGAGTATACTAAAAAGTTTCCAGTGGACCAAAATACGTTAATAGCTTGGGATAACATGCCTCTGTTATGGTCTTCTGCTATTTCTCCTACATATATTGGCAGCAAAGCATATCCAGCTCCTAAGGATATTCCTAAAAATTAAAAATGCATTGTAGGTAAAAAGTAGTTATTGAAAAAAAAACAATGTAGATAAAAAAACTAGAGAGAAGCGATGATTTTGATCATTGGATGACGCATACGAAAGTTTCCAAGGTCATGTGCTCCCCGATAATTCAGAATTCCATTAATAGTCATAAAATACTTCAACCTAGAATTGTAACTGGGATTGGAGAGAACGTTTTGAGTTACGATGCGACCAAACTGCAGAGGGCACTGATCATCAACAATCGTAATGTCAAGATGTCAAAATGGAAGGAAAAATAAACAAACCAAGTAAAAAACTTTGTTGTGTTCCGGTTTGCTGAGACAAAACGAGTGCTTAACATTGGTTTTTAAAACGTGAACCTGAACGCTGAGGCGTGCTTTAAATAGGTAAAATGGTTCACCAATAAAAAAAAATTTAATTAAACAAAATATAGGATTATTGCTTCCAATGGATTAGTAAACCGTACTTTCATTCTGGGATGACTGGTAACGTGGTAACTACTTGTCATTTCGGTTTATTGCAAAGTATGAACAGAAAAAAATTTAAAAGAAGCGATTTCGGCCCGCTTTGGTTGATAGTGACTTTGGTTAATCAATTGGTAGCTCCTACGTAACGGGTATGGCGTAAAGTACCCAAATACGTGTTCAGTTTATGACAAGAATGACAGTTGTTAATGTCTACTATTCAAAAAATGAGATTTATGGTTACTAGAATTATCTGCAACCGATGCGATGCGTATCCAGCAAAAACGTCATTTTTAATTTTAAAATTTAAGCAATGTAATAATTGTTTTAATAAAGCAATGTAGATCGTAACATATCTATGTCTAAATTTTTAAAAAAATATTCAACTTACCTCCAAGAGTTCTAGCGATGTAAAGCATATAAACATGAGTCGCAAAAGCTAGCATATAAAAAGAAGCTATTAAAGGTAAAGCGGCTGCGAGTAGAGCTTTCTTGCGACCAAACCGTGAACAGATGTATGGGGCAGGTATTGGACCAATTATAGCGCCAATATGTACAAGTGAACCTATCCAACTGTCTTCAGTAGCTGTTATTGCCCTTGGCAATGGATTGATTGAAGTATCGTTTGAGTATAATTTTACGTAATTCGGTGAAGTCCATGATAGTGGTACATCTACTGATACTGCTAAGAAACCAACTGAAATAAAGGAACGTTATTGTTAATAATAAGGAATTTACACATTTTCAAAGGATGTATTTTCATTTATTAGACACAGTTTTTGGTCATTGTGCATGCCTTGCTTATACGCTACATTTATTTACGTAGGTTGCAATTATTGGATGATTATTACAATGATCCAGGATTATTTCGATTACAATTGAAACCATAGAAATACTACAGAGTAGTATCTCTAACATGTTTATTCAATACTGTCATCAATCGTCTATGTTGATGTTCCCTACATTAGTTACAATTGTTGATTTTACATTACAGTGCAGAACACGTACTTGTGGATTTCGGGAAAAATATATTTACTAAATTAGCCAGGATCCCTACACTTAACTCCGTCGTTGGCGCAAACATCTTTTTATTTGGCTGTAGGCATTTAAAGTTGAAGTTTTTCAATTACGTGTCCATTTTTCCAACACTGTATACATTCCTTAACATTTTCCTTGCTCTTCTCAATAAATTAACCAATGATCTATTTTAAAACGTCATATTATAAGTTGCTTTTTTTTTCTATCCCCGGCTTAGCTGAGCTAACTACATAATTCTTAGCAGAGCTGAATTGTAGTTCGAACGCACATTTCAATCACTGTAAAGTCGACAATATCGGCGCAAGCGCATTTGAGAACAAACAAAGATGGAAAGGTAAACAAATTAGGTAATAAATCAAAAATTTATTGAATCAGAACATGATCAGAACTTTCAACTTCCAAGGTTAATAAAAATAAAAATTAGGTACCAGTAAAATTAGAAAACTAGTAGTAGTAGCTCACAAAATGGATTTACTGGATATAGATTTGGAACAACACAACAGGTCTCGAAGAAGGTGAACCATTATGAATAAAAATAAAAATTCAAATCGAATTCAAATATGTTTTTTGAGGTTAGAATCTTTATCAGATGTCAAAAATGAGTGACTTTTCTTGCATTTGGGATTGAACTTACTAAGAAATTTTGCCAAAAATCCGGCATACTTGACTGAGGCAAGGGAGGAAGTCAGTTGATCTTAGTAAATCTAACTTCATTGGCAAAACGAACGGTAGCTTAGCTAAGTTTAACTTAGGTTAGCTTAGATTGGTGGTAGAAAAAAAGCAATTACCTATATTGCGATGTTCTCAGATTGTCAGCGAAAATAACCCATTTTGAGTCTGGCATTGGGCGCCAAAATTCAAACGAATAACAAAAAAGAGTTTCAGAGATCCCCGCCTTTTTTTAATTGGCTACCATTAATATTTTTCGTACTTAATACGTTTATATTCACTTTATTATCATTAATGAACTTCTGCATGTTAAACGATACACTTTTTATTACCTAATACAATTATTTATTTATAATTAAAGGTTAAACCTATACTGTTTATCACCAGATATCCTTATCGAGATGAACCTATATATTATGTTGTTTTAAAAAGACGCTTATGCCAACCACGTGCTTTATATAAAAGATTGTTATGGAATTAAATTGCAAAATGCTTGAAACAACAAAATTATTCTTACAAACGTGTCAGACGGTTACGATATTGCGTTGTAAACATGATGGGTGGTGACTAGTCAACCCCAATAACAGAACACTTCTTGAGTCTAGACGTTATTTTTTCATGGCTATAAATAATCCTGTGCTATTTTTAAAATTTGATTAATTTTTTGGAATGTCGATGGATTAAAATCAAGATAACAAAAATCCGCAACGAAAAATCACTTCGACAGGTATTGTTAGGTATAATCCAGAAAAGCTTAGTCGAAGATAACCGTAAACAATGCAATCAATTTTATTCAAAATCAGAAAGACAAATCGGATTATGTTTAATCTTTTTAAACAGATTAAAGTACTCTCCAAATTCATATCATAATTTAAGAATGAACATTGATAAAATTAAACGAAATTTATTTAAATTAATTTGAATATAAAAAGTCACAGCTGTTGTATCCATATATCGGGAATGACCTTTGTAGTTAAAAAAGTCTTAAATCCATCTAGGAAAATATTTAAAAAGGTTTTGTTGAGTTTACTAACTTGAAACACATTAACACTTAACCAATCATTTCTTTTTCATTTATGTTTATTGTCTCTGTTTTAAATCGCAGTGCAAAATAGATCAACTTGTAATGCTCCCACCAGTCCCACCTCTACCGCTGAAATTACCAGTTATTATCAAAATTACCAGCTATAATATTAATATCAAATTTACAATATTGCTATGCAAATATTCCAGTTTCTGGATGTAGGTATTTATTACAAGAAAGAACTCAAGAACTTCCAAACTAAAATAGAGGTAGGTACCTACCTATATATACCTCTACTTGTATGTCATACATACGAACTTTTTAAAGATTCCAAAATAGATTTTATCTTCTAAATATACACCTACCATGACAAATTGTAAGATTATTTTTTTTAGGATAAGAGCATACAAAAATATATTTAAAATCACTCGAGATATTAATGATTGCCTCTATATTTAGTCATTTCAAAACTAAAAAAATTGTAGATTGTAAAATTATTAGAATTAGAACTGTCAAAACAATGTACCTACCTAAGCATGTAAATAAACTTTTATAATTTAACTAGAAAATATACCATTGAAAATAAAAATATCAATGAACTGAACTGAACCTACGTTTTGACAAATACAATAAAATAAATATTTCATTCCAAACAACAATGATCTTGAATTGTATACATAAATATTTTTTTAAAAGACAGTGGAAAAGTACAACTTATTACACTTTGAGATCATGCAAACAAAATAGTTATAAATACCTATATTACAAATAACTTGATATGTTAAACTTACCAGTACAAATAACTAACAGGGTATAGTTAAAAAAAGTTGCCATAATTTACAAAAATTTAAAACACTTCAATCTCCACTTTTATATCGGACTGTCACTGCCAGATTGAAAAAGATCGAGGAGACTTGAAAATCTTAATAGATTTAACAGTATTGATAACAAAAAGATTATTGAAAACTTGACGAGATTAGTGTATTTTTTATCTTACTGACGACTAACCTATGGTCTATATTAACGGTGGCTACCTATTTATATAATAATAATGCTATTTATGTAAACGTATTACCTATCTGATAAGCTGTTAGTCGTTTTACCGGGCAGAGATAATAATAATCTTTATTCATAACATAACACTATTTTAGAAAGAACAAACAAACATTTGTCGTACATGCTCGCTAAAACCAGATGTGGTCGTGCACGACCCACATAGCAATTTGACATCCTAAGCATATGCGTGGAATATTTTCAAAAAGAACATGGATGTGCAAAGCATGTTCTCAAATAATATCAAAACAAGTGCTATAAATAGATTGTGTTGCGCCCTGGTCACATGCTGGTCAGGTTTTCAGAATGTGATGAAAGATGTTCTTAAAAGATGCTGAGTATGTACCCAGCACTAAAAAGCTCAAAGTACCAAGAAGCATGTGATAGCACATCCTTTTCACATGCTACGCATTTTCCAGCTATAGGCCTTCTGATATACAGTACATCTTAGGCATGCGCAGGACCTACGCATATCCATTACACTTCCTTTTACAAAAAAGAATGTACTTTGCATGCTCTTCTGAAGTTTCTCGCTTGCAATGCATACACTTTTTAGGTGCTATGCACATGATATAGAAGTTAACTTTTTTGTCAACCTCCCATTTTTAATTTACCATTTCCCAATGTAACATTATTATTTAGTGCAATGAAAAATCCTTGTTCTGGGGGGACCTCCATGCCATCCGCATGCCATGTTGATCACGGCAACCCCTACGCCAGGTAAGAATAATTATTCAGCTTTGGTCCGGTATTTGATTTCCGTGGTTACATATGAATCGGTGTAAAGCTACAAATAAAAGTCAGCGCCCTCTTTCGATGCGTTTATGTATTATTTCGAATACTTTGTTGAAAAGGAACTCTTCTCAAATGTATTTCCTTAATAACATTATCTATATAGTTGTTCTCACTTCATGAATGTTTAATCAATAATCAAATCAATTTTATACACGCTGTATTTCTCAATTCAATTCAATAACTAATTGAAGAAATGTAGATGCTGTATATAGGTACTCTTCCAAATAATGTGTTATCCACATGCGATAAAGCATATGCTGAAACAGGATGTTATCGCATGGGCAAAGGACGTATTCAGCATGTGCATTGAATGTACCAAATAATGTTCTATGTTTTATACATGCACATGCTGAAAATATGATTTAAGGTTGATCATCAGATTATTCAGATATATACATGCTAAGTGTATATTATAAATGGAAAGATATATAATATGTAAATATCGAATGAAGTTAGCCTAATAAAGAATATAATATTATATATTAAGTCATTATCGCATGCTAAGGGTATATACTCGCCTTTGACTGTATTTTATGGTATATGCGTATCATTTGCTTCAAATGTACCAAATAATATTCCATGTTTTATATTTTGCACAGGCTAAGAATGGGCTTTTGGGTTAATTCTGATATTTAAAATGAAAGGGTACAACACCAATGATAGCTTTGAATCTATTAAACGAAAATAGTAAATATTTATTCATACATGTATATATTTTAAATATTCAAATGTCAGTATACTCCCAAAAAACTTGACAAATGACACTAAATTGAGTGCGGAAAAGTGGACTTTTCCGCACACTAGTAGAAAAAATAATTATTTGCTTACAGAATTACTCCTTATTTAATTTATAATTTGCTAGTTACTGCTCACGTTGGTTGGTAGGTATTATTCTATATGGCTGGTATATTGAAAACAAGCTTAGAGATGGTATGGAGGAACTACCCCTCCTAAGCCGACTCACAATAGAGATACCAGCATGGATAAAACATACCAGTTACCCTCTTTTGTATTTTTAATCAGTGGTGTTTATAAAAGAAGGGGAGGGTCGTGGTCGTACGACGTACCCATAAAAACTTTCGGTATAACATATATGGCATATGGCAACAATAATAAAGTAAAAAATTAATAAAGGCCGAAAATATTATTTGTACTTTTTTCTTATTCTTTTGGAAATCAAACCACAATAATGGATTCCATTTCTAGTAGACTATCATATCGTTAGAATGTCATAAAATAAAATATTTTATTTCACATTTTACTATGAATGGACCTTAATAAAATTTGACAACAAAGTTTTGTACTTCAAAATATTATTGATTTTCTAGTTGTCATATTTTTTCGTAGTGTCAGATAGGGACCAAAATTTTTTTTTTAATCAATTTTATTACTAGTTAATCTTGACAACGGTAGCTGGAACGCTACTAAAACGTCGAAATAAAAAATAAAAAAACATTATTGTGGTTTGATTCCCAAAAGAATAAGAAAAAAGAATAAGTAATGCCACAAGAAACTTACAGAAGATATAATATTTGTAGATCGAACAAGAGGGTATTAAGATAACAAATAATTGCAGCAAGCAACAACGTTACCGTCTAACGCTTGTAATGAAATGTAATAATGCAGATAGGCAACACATAATACATTGCATTATGCCCGCTAGAATTTTGAATTTTTCAACTGTAGAGCAGCGTAGAGCATCGATAAATTTATTTCTCTATGGTGTAGTGTACAGAAAGACCACAGAACCTAAAACTTCTGTGAGAAAGACTTATGACACTGACGGATGACACCACAGATTTAAATGACTGTAATCTGTGGATGACACTATTGATGACAGTCAGTTAATGACAGTTGTCAATATTGTCAGCTAAAAAATGTATACTACAAAACCCAACCAAAACTAATGTAAATAATATTAAATTAAGTACAAATGAAAGTTTTCAAAGTGTAGAAAGTTGTTACCAACATCTTTAAAAATGCCATCAATTGAAACTTTTTTGGCGTGCATGTTTATGGGAAAACTTAAAAAAATTTATGGAACAGGTCCACTGGAGGTAAGTTCATACTTTTAATGTACTAATAAACAAATTCGTACTAATAACTTTGTAACTAAGTAAATACAATTTTAGAAAGTATACGAACCTTCCACTACCGAATATTATAGTGAAAGATGTATAAACTCTGTAAGTATTTCTGGATATTAATGCACACATAAAACTGAGGGTTGAACATGTTTTCTTTCAGTTTCATGTAATTTGGAAATTGGGAATATATACATCGCCAGCTATCGTTGGACTGTTATACCAGCGAGGATATTTTGAACCTGAAGGAATATCAATACTTACAAAAATAGTTACCACTGCTGGAATTATTGTAGTTATGTCACTTTGTTTAAGGGGAATTGGTAGGGCAAATAATTCAACTTATACCAGATTTTTATCCACCGTTAAAAATGCAGAAAAAAGTATGACACCTGCTGCTAAACAACAGTTAATGAAATATGATTTTGATTTTAAATCCTGGCCCGTTGAATTCAAGTGTACACAGGATGCAAGGTACATTATTTAATTTAGCTGCGTTCGTTATTTGCATCGCAGAGGAGATGGATTTTAGGTCACGTGATCACAGATTAATCTGAGCAAATTGTTGAACGAACTTCTAACCTCCTTTTTGCCTGTGTCTTTCATTTAGAGACTACTACTTTTTTGTTTGATTTTCTCGTTTTAGATTTTATTTTTCATTATTTTACGACTATGTCTAGCCCTGAAACAATTTTGGTAGCTATTCATGGTAAACAAAGTTTTTTGAATAAACAGTATGAGACTGAATGACAGAAGTGACTACAACATAACCTCATAACATGACAGATGAACAGATTAATCTTTCTCGTCGGTCAAAATATTCCTAGCAAACAGATTCACTTCTGACTGATCTGAGCGGAATTACCCAACATATCAGATTTACCTCCACTACCTCTAGATGTAATAAACAAACGATTCAGACTAAAAAGATTGATCGGACGCAAATAACGAACGCAGCTTTTATTTTCAAGTATAGCAGTTTTTTATTTATTTATATTCAGTGAACTGGGACAACAAATTGCCAAGAAAGCTTCCTACAAAAACTTGATAAATTGGGCTTGGCAAATTCCCTACAAAATCATTGCCTACCTTGCTATTCACACATTTGGAATAAGATTAGTTTATCCAGGAACAATAGGGTTTCTACAAATGGTTCTAGGTATTATACCATATCATAATGCTTACATTTTTTCTTCTAATTCTATATTATTTCCAGAACAAAGTCTTATGCAAGGAAGAGCCAAGCTAGTAGAACATTTTAAAGCAGAACGCTTTAAAATTGAGACAGCTGATAACAATCACATTGATACCATGTTTGTTGATAAAAGAAACATCTCACCTAATGGCAATACCCTTATTATCTGCTGTGAAGGTAATGCTGGTTTTTATGAAATCGGTATAATGGCAACACCCATTGAAGCAGGGTATTCTGTATTGGGATGGAATCATCCAGGGTTTGCTAGCAGCACGGTAATTGTGACACTTTTAAAATTATTTTACACAAATACTAAAATTTTGATATTACCAGGGTCGTCCATATCCATCTCAAGAGCATAATGCAATACACGCTGTTATGCAGTTTGCAGAGCGGAAGTTAGGATTTAAAAGGGAAGATATAATTTTGTTTGGTTGGAGTATTGGAGGATATGTTGCTTCTTGGGCAGCTATGAATTATCCCGATATCAAAGGATTGGTTTGTCTTTTAAAAATAGTGAATGCAATCTCTAAAAATATTTTTGTAGGTTCTTGATGCCACTTTTGATGATGTATTACCTTTAGCTTTAAACACAATGCCAGCCTGGTTGGACCCCATAGTGAAATTAGCCATCAAAGAACATGTAGATCTTAACATAGTTGAACAAGTAACGCGGTATCCTGGTCCTTTATTGCTGATAAGAAGAACTGATGATGAAGTAATATGCACCCGGTTAGTACTCGTATTACTGTAACAAGTTTATTAATATATTCGATTTTCCAGACCTGGTGATATTTCAACAAACAGAATCAATATTTTATTGATAAAATTACTTCGGTTTCGGTTTCCTTGCATTTATGACGATGTGCGGATTCAGCTGATTAGCGAATATTTGGCACTCACTTCTCCAGCTTTCCAAGGTAAAATTAATATAAATGTTGATGAGTATTATTTTCATGTTGTTAATTTTAGATACCTTCTTGCAACGTTATGCAATAGATGATGCAGTGTGCTATTCTTCGTTGCAATCCTATATCTCTGAATACTCTAAAAGTTATCCAATGAGGATCGGTGAAGATTGGAAAGACATAGAGAAAGCACAAATGGCACTTTTCTTGGTAAGAACATATTCACTGCCGATATTACTGAAATGAAGTTTATATAATTTCCTCTAGGTCAAAAAATATATGGTGGACTTTAAAGCTACCCATTGTATAAACATGCCATCGCATTTATTCCAGAACCCGTGGGATGTTGCAGTGGAAAACGGTTTTGTATTTATGAATAAATAATTGACACATAATTTGTATTTGATATTTATTTAAAAAATAACTGTTGGTTCAGTTTCATGTTTGAATTGAGTTGTCTGTTTAACGATATATTTTGATGGTACATAGTACATACATCCAGTCGAATATAACTATTATAAGTAAGAATTGGGAATATAAAGTTGTTTATATTTTTAGATGGATGGATATTTATTCAAATTTAATAAAGGTGTTAGTTTATGCAGTAAATTTTGTTTTATTTGAACTACATAATATTTTTTGACTAAATTAGCATATCAATGCAGTTCGTTATAGTCGTTAAACATTTAAATGCAACACTTATTTGTGTATAGCTAATTAAAGCCGCCTTTTCTTACGATGAGCTTGTAAATTATTTGATTTTTTTGTGTGGTGATACATTTAAATAACTATTACAGCACTTCAAGACTGGAGTACTCTAGTATAGCTGAGTTCGGAGTGGTGTAAAAAGTGAACACTTTTGGCACTAATTGTTGCGTTCGTTAATTGATCAGAGATCAGAGCATGAAAATGATTTTATTTCAACCGCCTACAAATACTAACAAGCTCTAAGCAATAATTAAATAATTTTTGAAAATTTTTTATGTACACAAAACACATGACAAGACAACGACATTTGACCATCGTAATCTGTCATTGAAGTTCCATGCAACGCCATCAATCAAGACGGTGGAACAGCTGAACTAATGTACAGATGCGTTCGTTTTCAAAATTTTCCGTGCAACAAATCTCAAAAAATACAATGAATTGAGATTTCATATTTTTAGAATCGAATTCTCTAGGCTTTCTTTTGGGGATAAGGTCTTGGCGTTCAAATTGGTGACCACAAATTGTCAAAACTGTCAAAATCACACCATCACTTGATGGTTTATATCTTTTTTATAACAATCTAAAACTTCACCAAAATACCAAGGAATAAGGATGTTAGATCCCTATCACTCCGTCCTTATACCATCAGCACCGCATTTGTGGTATACAAAATGAAATTTAATGATTTCCGTATAGGCAACTAAACATACATGAAATCTTTCATTGATAACAATTAATAATACATAGCTACCTAGGTGGCCAGAAGTAATGACCCATATCATTATCTGAAGAAAATCACTGTTAGACAATTCCACATTAATTAATTATTCAATAAACGATTTTGGCAAAGACAGCCAACAAACCTACACCAAAATCCCATAATTGTAAAGTTGAGCTATAAAGACGACAAAATGTTTTGTAACTAACATAATTATTAAATCGTTATTTTACACTTGTTGGTTAATTGACTATTATTTTTTATTTCATTAATAAACCAAAAATAAGAAGAATCGATTATTTATAACCTATAAAAAATCAAATATGACATGATGGTATTATTAACCGACTTTTGTTTGTTTTATTGAGTTTATCAGTAGTGAACTGCTTATTCAAAATTAAAAAACATGAATCATGTTTAGTTTTAAGCTTCGTACTCTTAGCTCGCTCAAAAACCAAAATTTTTGCTTCTTATTTAATAAATTAACCAGGCAATATAATGATATAGCAATTGATCAAATCCCAGAAGTGTCGAAAACTGTGATCAAGAAAGCTTTGAAACTAAACAATTTGAGTTTTGAGGAAGGTTTTACTTGTTTTATTACACCCTGCTCATTTTGTTCTAAAGCTAGTAAAAATGCAAAACTTTACATCAACAAAACCACAGGTACTTTACAACAAAATTTGATTGTTAATAAAGAATATTCTAATGTATTGCTTGTAGGTCTTTTTATGTGTAGTGGTTGCAAAAAAACAGGTCAATGGAATATACTAGAATCATACTTTAATATAAAAAAAAGTAAAAAAGTGAAACTTAAAAGTGAAGCTACAGATGAAGAATCAAATAGTGATAAAATTGAAAAAATAATTAAGGAGATTCACACAACAACTACTGAGTTGAAATATTTAAATCAAGACAATCTGCAAAATGTCTTGAAAAAGTTTAAGTTACCTGAAGTAGGTAAAATATATAACAATAAATTTAATGTTTAGTAATATTCATTGTAGGCAATTCCTAATAGTACTTTTGAATCTCTGGATGTACGGTTAAACGAAAAGCAAACATCAATGTTTTTTCCACTTGAAAATGTAGAATCTGAAATAGTTGGTTATAGAAAAATTCATAGTCGAGTCACTGATGATACAGTTTTACCAAATTTATTATGCGGAGGAGTTTTAACAGCAAGGATGTCAAAGAATAAAGATACAGCAGTTTTAGTACCAAATATATCAGATTTTTTAGTTCTGGCAAATTGCAAATTAAATGTAAATATCGTTTGTTTGCCAAATAGTGTAAATAACTTACCTTTGTATGTATTGCCAAGTTTAGAAAGGTTCAAAAAACTTATACTATGGTTTGGAAGTGATAATAAATCTTGGACAGCAGCAAGGAACTTTGCAAAAAAGTTGGGAGAAAAACGATGTCAACTTGTTAGGTATGTTAAGTTTTAAAAATATATCTTCATAGAAAAACCATTTTTTTTTCCAATTTAGAACTACAGATACACAATTACTACCTCATTTAGATACAACTCAAGATTTCAAATCGATAATTGCAGCAGCTCAACCAGTGTGGCATAAATCAGTCACTACTTTTTCTAGTTTAAGGGCAGATGTATTATCAGATCTACAAAATGTTGACAAGGTATGAAAAATGTATACACATATATCTGTTGTCAGTGTGTAGTTTTAACCATTCATAGGTACAAGGAGTTAAATGGAAACGATACCCAACTTTGAATAAACTTTTGAAAGGACATAGAACTGGGGAACTGACTATTTTTACTGGGCCTACAGGTTGCGGAAAAACTACCTTTATCAGTGATTATTCCCTAGATCTTTCAATACAAGGGGTAAGCAGATAAAATAAAAGTCCAAATCTGAATTGTAAAATAATTTGTTGAAGTTTAGGTGAATACGTTATGGGGTAGTTTTGAAATAAGAAATGCAAGACTGGCAAAAACTATGTTGCAACAATTAGCAGGCATTCCTCTCGATGAAAATTTGCATTTATTCGACCAATGGGCAGATGAACTTGAAAAGCTACCAATTTATTTTATGACTTTTCATGGGCAGCAAAGTATTAAAGTTGTTATGGAGGTTAGTTAACGCTATAATGTTGATATTTTTGATTGAGAAACTATCATTTTTCATCTTATTAACGTATGTGGTTGTTTTCAAGGCTATCGAACATGCTACTTACGTTCATGACATAGCTCATGTAATAATCGATAATTTGCAATTTATGATGGGTACTGGCGAAGATCAAAAACACATGGATCGATTTTGGAAACAAGACGTAATCATAGCTTGTTTTCGAGAGTTTGCTACCAGAAAAAATTGTCATGTAACTTTGGTGATTCATCCTAGGAAAGAGCGGGAGGCTGAAGATTTAACTTCTAATTCTATATTCGGAGGCGCTAAAGCATCCCAGGAAGCGGACAATATTCTTATTATTCAAGATAAAAGATTGAGTGCTGTTAAAGGAAAGAAATACTTACAGGTTACCACCAAACAGTTTTCAATTATTTAGTCAACTGTGTAGTTGTTTTTAGGTTGTGAAAAATAGATACAGTGGAGACTTGGGTATAATGCCGTTGGACTTCGATAAAGCTAGTTTGAGTTTTCAACAGAAAAGAAAAGAGAAAAAAGTTGAATTGCCAAATACTTTACCTCAAACAGATAATATTGTTATACCAACAATTTAAGAAAAAATTATACATTTTATACCATTATATTTGTTGTAAGTTATTATTTTGCATATTTTTTATAAAAAGAATTGAAATATATTTTATAGAGAACTTATTAACCTTATTAACTATCTCCGTTGGTTACTATTGTTGCAGTTTTAACAATGTCCAATAAAAATCCGCATTAAAATCAAATTTTTTTAATATATCCTTAATACAAAAAATTAATAAACCTATGTTGATTTCTTAACTGGTTTACCACCCTCACGGAATCCATTTCGGAAACGTCTGCGGACGATTTTAAGATGACGAAGACGGCCAGTACCGGTGGTCTTCCTCCTTTTGGCCTTAATGGACCAGTTGTAGGAACGTAGTTTTGCAGAAGGATATCCACATTGGGCGCACTGCGACTTTTGAATGTGGTATGAAGATCTACCGCATCTTCTGCAGAGGGTATGAGTCTTATTACGACGTTTACCAAAACTTGAAGTACCCTTGGTCATCTTGACCTAACTGTAAGAGGAAAGAGAGTAAAATTAGAGCTTCATATTTTATCTTAATAGATTTCAGAACTTTTATAGCATAAATATTTTACCACCAAGCCATATCAACACATTTTATAAAATTGTTTCAACTGATTCAATTTTCTATTTTAAATAATCATGGAAAATTTCAATACTGTATTTAAAACCAATATTTACATTTTTCATAACCCCACTAATCCTATGTATAAGTAGTTATACAGATTTTTAAAAAAATAGGGCATAACGAATATTTTTAGTCAACAGATAATTTAAAAATGCCGCCATTCAAATTCCATCCAATCAAAAAATGATGTGCACGTTTGCAGGAAAATGGCTGTCGTAGCTGCAAGCATGTTACATTTCTCATAAAAAATGATATTTTACAAGATACTTTAGTTAGTTAGTGAATTTAGTGACTCGAAGCCCTTACAAGAATGGAGTTTTTAAAAGTTTTAATTACGATGTTTGTGATAATGGCACACTCGCATGCAGAGAACAAACAGCCTACAATTTTAGTGTCGATTTTGGTTAGAAACAAAGCTCATACTTTACCTTACTTTTTATCAAATTTTGAATCTTTAAATTACCCCAAGGAACGAATGGCTTTGTGGTAAGTTACTTATATTTTCATTAAAATTTGTTTAATCATTTATAACCTTACCTTAGCAAACGTGTGTTAAGTTCGAAAGGAAAAGGAAAGGATAGCGAATCGCATGACAGTTTTGACACAGCTGGCATAATCAGTGCTACCAAACAAAACACGTTCCGTAATTTATCCTTGGTAAAATTCCTATTTGTGTTCCTTGCTGTTATGTGTCGTAAATTTAACATGTGAATTTCTTAAATTTTCTACTATTTCAGGATAAGAAGTGATCATAACGAAGATAATAGCTTGGAGATTTTAAGGCAGTGGATATCTTCAGTTAAAAATAAATATCATTCGATTGATACTGAATTTGTTGAAGATGGTAAACAATACCCCAGTGAATATGGACCAGCACATTGGACAAACGAACGGTTTGAACACATAATTAATCTAAGAGAGTCCGCTCTTCATTTTGCAAATAAAATTTGGGCTGACTATTTATTGGTAAGTAATTAAATATATAATTGTCATATATTGACAGCTATTATATTCTGTGGTTGTGCAATCGGCGACCATAGAATGTAGTTGATACGTGTAGCAAGTGGCGTGGGTTTTCTACATTTCACATAGCAACTGTATGGAAACGATTTTAAATAAGAACGAAAGTAACCCTTCCGCGTGGGTTGTTCTGTGGTAAGGTTTCACTTATTAGGGACACATTAAAAAAACAATGTTATGCTGAACTTTATTTTCAGAAAACGCTATAAAATTATAAAATGTTTGAAATACAAAATCTACTTAATCCAAATTACTACTTTATAGATTACGGCAAAAAGTTTATTCATGATTTCTAAAACAGTCTTCTATGCGCACACACTTTCCTGTTGCTTCATTTTTTATAAAGTCTTGTTTGCAAAAACACCCGTCAACACATTCGGGGGCACAATTGGCAAATTGTCTACTTGTGCAAGTGGGTACACATTGAGATCCACATGTGTAATAAGCATTTGGATCCTGACAGATTTCTGAAATAAATACAGGTATATTTTACACAAAACAGACAAAACTAAACTATAGAAGTGAAAGTTTATAGAATGTCTTTGAATAAAAAAAAATAGGCTGCAATCCTATTCACAGGGTTTTGAATTTTACAAAAATTTTATTGCAAACTTTATATAGATCATAATAATAGGCACCAGGTGAAATAAGGTAATGAAAGGGCGACTAAGCTGAATATATTTACATAAACCCTAAAGAGACTTTGTAAAAAGAATTTATTATGTTTGAATATATTTTAAATAATGATTGAAACTACTTACTTTCATCTTCGTTTGTAAACGCTACGTTAACCGCTAGGAAGATACAAAAAAGTGAACCAATAGCTGAAATAATGTTCATTTTAAAAAAAAATTTAACAATTAGATGACAACTGGAAAACAACTGCAAACAGCAAATGTTGTGGTAGTGCTGCCTACCTGATCTGTCGTATTTATACAAGAATAGTAGGTGTATAAAATCACATTAATATTTTTATTTTCCAAAGTGTCCATAAAATATAGATAGTGCAGTAGGGCAATTGCTAAAATTTGCAAAACAAATTGTTTCATTCTTCGAAAAATGATGCAAAAAGATATTAGCCCAAAAACATATATTAATTTATATTTCAGTTGAACGTTAAGATACGATAAGGCATCATTTAATTTTTTTTTGCATGTGGTGTAAATTTACACTGCCGAGCACAAAAATAACAATGACATCACTAAACAGACAATATGCTGATAATGGTTTTTAGGAATTTGTTCAATAACAATCACAACAAATTGCTTGGTGACCCCAAATTTAATGCTCGGCAGTGTATATATATGCAAACCTACGCTTTGGTTTGCACATTAATCAAATCAAAGTAACCGATTAATCTTAATATTATACGTTATTATTCTTTTGAAAAATTAGGTTTTTGAACTTGTATTTAAATATAAAGACGACGAATATTAATTTAAATATTACGAGGAAGATTCAATTTAAAAAGTCATGATTTATAGCTTGTTTCGTCAATTTTCTTTTGACGAATCGCCCTAGTGATTACTTTGTGAGATGTGTTATCAAAGGCACCCTCTATGTCAAGAAAGGCTGCTAATAACACTTATTTTCGAGAGCGTACTCTATTCCTTTAGCAGGGACTTTGCTTTATTGTTACCTGTTTCACCAGGTTTAGGAATAAAGACCACCCTAACATTTCTCCAGACCTTATAGGTATGTACCTTGCTCTAAGGATCGTACACAGTCTGATGAGTATAATGCCGTTTGCCTTTTGCTGCATAATTGGATAAATCCCGTCCGGTCCCGGTGATTTATATGGTTCAAATGAGTTTATTGCCCATTTTATTTTACCACTTCCCTAGATACTTTCCAGCTTTCCTTGTTACTCCGATTTGGAGTCCTCGAGACCATATGTTGTTCTGTATCTAATGGTTCATCACTTATTTTGCATTCTGAAAAATGTACTTCGAGAAGTTCTACCACAGTTTCCTTCCCGTTTTGTGTATATCTCCCATCTCTTGTCTCTAATGAGTTAATTGTCCTTTGAGGATCTTTGGTGAGTATCTTATGGAGTCTAGCACATTCGGAGATCTATTCTACCTCTTCACAGTGTTTCCTCCATGAGTCTCTCTTAGCGATCCTCAGAGCCTTGTTAGCATGTGTCATGCGTAGAATAGTTATTTAACCAACAAGTGTATGAATGAAGGCTATAATGGGTATGTTTGAGATCGTTAATGGCCCTTTTAATAAACGTGTTAAGGTGAATTTCCACAGATCTGTCATCCGATGTCCGATTATTAGAACCAGCGCAATATTGTGAAATTGACATTCGACTTCTAATAAGTAGCGTAATTAATCCACAGTTTCTAGGTTAACACATAGGGGAGCGTGAGGCAAAATGACATATGTTTTGTTTTTGTCCTAAAAACATTGTTTAAACAGACATTAAATTTTTATTTTTAGTACCTCTGGTATCTTTACTGTGTTGGTCTTTGTTTAAAAAATGTTTTAACGTAAAATTAAAATTAAATCTTGAAAAAAAGCACCTAAAACAAAGTCATTAAAGTGTCATTTTGCCTACACCCTGGTGGGCAAAATGACATAGATAAGTAGGCAAAATGACATATAATCTATAGTTATAGTTAGACACCATTCTAAAATAAAAACAAAACTTAAAAAATACATTTTTCTACTACCGTGCGTAAAGTAGCCATTTTACGCACGCTTTTGGATCCGTAAAATTTACCTTTTTAATGCAGTGCGTAAAATAGATTACTTTACGCACTAGTGCGTAAAATAATGTCATTGTCATCAACAAATTTGACATTTACAAGTTTTATTTTGTGACAGTGACATTTCGGACCCAACAGTGAAGTTCTAAGAAATAATTAATAATAAATATAATTGAAATACACGTTTTTGTTTCGCTAGATAAAGAAATGGTGGTGGAAGAAATGTTGTATGCTACTCGTGTGTAAAGCACCTTTTTTACCTCACTTTACACACTTGTTGCATAAATAACTATTGCACTATGAAAGGCAAAATGACATAGTATGCCATTTTGCCTTACGCTGATTTATGTCATTTTGCCTCTGGGCGCCATTTTTTATTATTAGATGTTTAAAAATATTAAAATAAAATAATTTTGCAAAATCGTTTCGGTAACTTCAACACAACTATTTATTGATTACGAAATCATAAAAAAAGATACCAATATAGAAATATTTGTGGCAAAAAAACATTAAAAAATTTGTACCTACCTTAGCTTTTTTAGTCAATTTCGTCACTTCGCGAAAAGAAAATTCGATGGCGGGCACTACTGGACTCTTTGAGAGCTGTCACATAACTGGTAACGTAACGACGTGGTCGGTGTGAGCTTACGAAATATGTGCCCGGTGTTGTCATTACCATTAGAAAATACCGTAAAGTAGGGTTGTATGTCGTTTTGCCTACCATGTCATTTTGCCTTACACTCCCGACACATATTGTACTAAACACATGTTGATTTGAATAAAATATTTCAGACAATAGATTGTGATGTATTCCTGGTTAATCCTGATACCTTAAATTATTTGGTAACCAAAAACTACACGGTGGTAGCACCTATGCTTAGATCTGAGGGTCTCTATTCCAACTTTTGGTATGGTATGACTGATGATTATTATTACCAAAGAACTGAAGAGTACACACCCGTTCTCCATAGAGAGAATATAGGATGCTTTGCTGTTCCTATGGTAAATATAATATTAAATTTATTGAGGCGCTAGTGCTATATCTAGTGTGTATTTTATGTACGAATATATTAGTTAGGGAGGCGAATAGGGGATTTTTCGGGAATACTCGAGCGTGGCAGTTGTAGATATGAGAGATACCTTAGACCTAATAGAACAACTTTGTAAAGCATTAGCTCTATATGTAGTGACGCGCACTTAGGCTAGACGATCAGATTAGTAAAAAAATCGAAATTTTGTTGAAAAAAATACAAATCATGAGGTAATTACACATATTAAGCAAAGTTTGAGCACTTGTAAAGAATTAAATATGGATTAAATGGAAAAACTAATTGATAAGAAGTCTAATTTGAAGCTTTATGAATACTATATAAAAATCTCAGAATCCTCAAATTACTTATGACCGTACAATTCCTCATTGAAATTCGGTTGCTACCACTAAAATATCGGATAAAAATCCATCTCTCGCTTTTCTATCCTATGACTGACATTGTCTCTCTGCTTCGGTAGTCGCGTGCCGTTCCATTGTTGATACAACGCTCGCCGGTCTCGGCGGTCTCCCAGTTCAGTACTGACGAAGCTTATAGAGTAGTACGTGAACCAAAATCCGCTTGGACCGCTTGGCTACCTACATGTTGCGGAGCTTTCATATTTCTAATAAAATTTTCGTTTTGTGAACTTAAACGAGAGGACGTAGGGAAACAAAAAAATAAACAAAGCATAATTGTGCAAGGTCGAATTTGGTAGATGCCCCTTAAAAATGAATATTTGTCTCGAGGGAATCGATGAAAATACAAGCGAGGGAGTTCCCGATGAGATTCTTCTGGCAGCAGAAAATGTGAAAACTTTTGATTAGTTCTGTTGACTCTCCTCACGCTCGTAGAAAAACTATTGTACCTAACACCTGCGGAAAATGTTTTTCCGCACTCGGCTGCTTCACCGAACTCCGCTACGCGTCGTTTGGTGAACGGCAGACTCGCGCAGAAAAATTCATTTTCCGCACCTATTAGGTAAAGAGCTTTTACCATACGAGCTTTTCTTTTCGAAATTACTTTATCTTTCGATTTTGACAGGTCTCGACGGCGCTCGAGAATGCGCCATTTAGCGACCTCGCCTCCCTAACATGTAGTCACGAAAGTTACCTATAGGGCATGTCCACGTGACGTCACAAACTATTTTGACAACACCTCTAAGGAAAAACAATAAACAAAGCGTTCAGAACACGTGGTACTCAATAGTGAGGTTATGCTGATTTATAATGATAGATCGTGTTTGAGTTTAGTTGGGTTTGCTTAAGTGTATTTTTATATTTATTTTAATTGTTGAGCTTGCATATTTAATAATATATAATATAGGTTAATAGTTGTTTGATAATTATTGATCGTGTTTAAGTTTATTGTTTTTCCTCAGGGGTATTGTCAACTGTCAACTGTCGTGGACATGCCTTATTAAGTTTATGCTTGGAAAGGGGATTTCGTGACTCTGCCGCCATGCTACTATTATTTTTTAAGGTTCATACATGTGTCCTCATCGATTTAAGGAGAAAAGAGTCTGATTATTTAACCTATGTTCCTGAAAGAGTTGAAAATTTTGATGGTCCACATGATGATATTATCACTTTTGCCATAAGTGCGAATAGAAGTGGCATATCTTTAAATATTTGTAATGAAATAAAATTTGGATTTTTAATGGTACCCCTAGAACAGAACGATCAACTGAAATTAGGTATTTACTCAATTTTTCCAAAAGCATTTATAATAATAGTTTTGTACGATAAAATATATTTTTAGACTATGACCAAATGACTAACATTAAACTAGAAGTTTTAAACAGTATGAACACCCTGTATGTTAATGATCTTTTAAAAAAATTCGTCAGAGAATTATCCAGAAAAGATACATTGGGATTTGATAAAATTTTTATGATTAATTTGTTACGAAGACCAGAAAGAAGAAAACGAATGAATGCTTGTTTTGATGAATTGGCAATCGAAGTGGATATTCTAGACGCCGTTGACGGACAGTAAGTAATGACACGGAACACTATAACTATCGGAAGGGTCTCTCTCCGTCGGCTCTTTTGATCTATACTAGACAGAGATTTGTGATCCAAAAATTAGAGCTGGCAACAGCTTCCTAACGACATAAACACAAACAACAATCTAGGCGTGATCTAGGCAACGTCGAAATGTGATCCTATTTTCGACAGACTGTCACTGCGCACAAAAGCTGCGCGTACTTATTGTTCTATGGCAAGCGACCCTTCCGATTGTTATTATTGTTCCGTGGTAATGATTCTGATTCAATCATGATTATTAATTATGTCGAAATTTGTATTTTAGAGCGTTGAATGAAAGTTTTTTGGAAGAACTCAAATTTATGCCGGAATTTTCAGATCCTTATCACAAAAGGTGAGCTGCTTTAAGATTATTTATGTTTATTTATTAATTTTTGTTTTAGACCGATGAAATTGGGGGAAATAGGTTGTTTTATGAGCCATTTAAATATTTGGAAAGAAGTAAGTGTACTTCATTTAAAAACCCCTTTATTATAATTCTTATTTTTTTTGTAGATTGTGGCAGAAAATTACCAATCAACTTTGGTACTGGAGGACGACATTCGGTTCGAATCATTTTTCAGACATAAAGTTCAAAACGTAATGGCGGAGGTTAGAAGGATACCAGATTGGGATTTAGTGTAAGTATTTACATGTGTCTAAAATAAGTGATCCTTTTTCAGACAAACGTTAAATACACTATTACATAAACCCCCTTTAAAAATTACACTGTACGCCCAAGGTATAGAAAAAAAAAATCGATACCCTTTATAAAAAATTATTCGTACACCCATGGTAGATGGGAATTTTTGTATATATAATTGACTCCTTTTAAAATTTGTATCGTTCGCACATGATACAGACATGTTTAGAAATAAACTAACGCCCTTTAAAAAGTATATCATATGCCCATATATGGTAGACGGGAATTTTTTTGGAAAATTAATTAAATCCTATAGAAAATTCTATAGGTCGAAAACCCCCTTTGAATATTTCACCGTACTTCCAAGATATATAAATTTTTTCAAAAAAATGAACCCTTTAAGAAAATGTATTCGTTATTTTTGCATATATAATTAACTCCTCTTGAAATTTTATCGTACGCACATGATACAGACACATGATACAGACATGCTTAGAAATAAACTAACACCTTTTAAAATTGTTATCGTACACCCATGGTAGATAGAAGTTTTTGCAAATTAATTGAATCCTATTGAAAATTCTATAGGTCGAAAACCCCCTTTGAATATTTCACCGTACTCCCAAGATATATAAATTTTTTCAAAAAAATTAACCCTTTATAAAAATTTATTCGTTATTTTTGCATATATAATTAACTCCTCTTGAAATTTTTATCGTACGCACATGATACAGACATATTTAGAAATAAACTAACGCCCTTTAAGAATTATATCTCACGCCTATGTTAAACGGAAATTTTTATAAATATATGAACCCCCTTTAAAAATTCAATCATGTTCCCCAATGGTAAATAGAAATTAAAAAAAATATTTTTCAGTTATTTTGGTAGAAAGCGATTGGAGGAGAACGAAGAACCCTGGGTGGAGGGTACTAATTTCCTTGTACACGCAGGCTATTCCTATTGGACTTTGGGGTATGCTCTTAGTCTTAGAGGAGCTAAAAAACTTCTCGCCGGAGATCCTTTGACACGCTTGGTTCCTGTTGACGAATATTTACCGATTTTATTTGACAAACACCCCCAGGTACCTAAAAATAATATTTTCATTTCCAAGTCTTAATTTTTTTCAATTAATAACTATAAAGAAAAACAACTTTTACAGGAATCATGGAAAGGACACTATCCAAGGCGAGATTTAGTGGCATTTTCGGCAGCTCCCCTTTTAATTTATCCCACTCATTACACAGGAGAAAAGGGGTATATCAGTGATACCGAAGATTCGGTTATTATTCCTGAGATACTAAGATCTACTAGGGAAGATCTTTAAAATTCCCTATTTTTATTTTACAAATTAAAAATGTTCCAAAAATAACCAACAATAATTTAGGTTGTTAGAGGATCATTCTGTTATAATCTGAACTAAAACTGTGGTCAAAATTTAGAATCTTTTGAATCTACCTCGTAGGTGTTGAATTAAAAAAAACCAAGTCCAATAATTCATAAGTATTGAAATTTTGTTATAACATCTCTTTAGAATTGTGTGAGGTCCTTCATAGATATTTTATTAAATTGTTTTTTGACTAACAAAATAAATCTCAAGGTCGCAGTAAGTTGAGTCAATTTAACACAAAAAATCACAACACATATTTGATAAAGATTCCTGTGTTACTTTTCTAACCGATAACGACCAGTTACAAGTTACTTTTCCTTTATTTTAAAAAGTATACAATTACTTTTTAGCGCATTATTTCGGCATTTCTTTTTCTTTTAATTGATCTGCTTATAAAATTTCATAAATAAGTTAATGTAAATTATTCAACTTTATACGTAAGGTATACAAATATAACAACATAGGTATGCAATTGCACATCTCTATCAAAATTAATAACTTCACCTTGTTACAAGTTACAATAGGTTGATCGCAGTTGCCGGCTACAATGACTTTAATTATACCTTTTTCTAGGTTAAGTCATTCCAGTACATATTTTTGAAATATTTCATGCGTGATTAATATATTCGTTTTGACAAAATTGAGTGGTAATATTACTGAAAACTTAAATGTGAGATTGAATAGGAATGGTAAACGTTTTTTTGTTGATAATGAACATAATCAACTTTGGTACTGGTTCATTGGAAAATGGCGATCTCTATTCTAACAAACTCTTAGGAACTATTTTGGTAAGTCGACAGCATTTTCCATTTAATAATTACAGGTTGAAATTATATGCAATATAAAATATTAGAGCAGAAACTGCTTAAAATTTAACATATTTTTTGAAGTTAGGAATAATTTGCTAGGATTTTGAATGCGCATGTCTGAATTATTTCTTATTTACCTACCAATTCTGGGTTCAGTTATATATAATATGTTACTTTGGTGATTCTGGAAACTATGATTCTTTTGTAGAATCGCAAATTGTCTATAGGCTTATGAGAGTTTGTTATTTGTTTACTGCCCATTTCCATTACAATTTATCCAGTCAAAAACGCATGTATCTCTGTATATGTCTCCATACCCCTTTTTTCAATTTAAATAAATTTTGACCACACTTTTGGTAATTTTTCTATATAAACGTTTCGAATACTAATGCCAAAACTAAATAGTGCCTGTATAAAAACTAGTAATTAAGTGATATATATATTTTTTTTTGTTGTTGTAAGTAATTTTGCTTTATAATATACAGGGTGAGTGATATTTATAACTGCTAATCAAATATTTTGTTAATCACAACGGAAACAGTAAACAGTCTGTCAAATTGGAAAAATATTAATATTTTTTTGCTATTACGTGCACAAAAGATGTCGTTTTAAGGGTCCAAAATCCTGTATTTTTTTATTATGTAATGACAATCTCCATGGTAGATAAAATTTCTGTAAGTACAGTTAATTTACTTAAATAGGTTCCATCCTGTATAACTATACTATAAACTATAAAATACCCAACATTATCAAATTTAGTATTGTTTGGTTTGAAAACAATGGAATTGTTTTTGAAACTTTCCAGTAACACTGAAGACAAAATACTTTGAATTTTTATACTGATGATGATTGCGGTAAATTCTTACGTGCCATTAATGATATAGGATGTATTATTACTTTTTGTTATTAGGTAACTTTCCATACAAACTAACGAAGGGTTTTGTTTTTATTTATACTCACCTCGACATTAATTAATTTGTCTAAAGTTCCAGATAGTGTTATTTTTCAATGTTATAGGTGTATTTTAATATTAAATATATTATTTCAGACTTTATAGTAAGTTTCACTAAATTTCGACGGTCATAATATATATTAAAATGTTATTCTGACAGTTCAATCAGTTTTTTTTATAGCAAGAGGTTTTTTTAATAGAAAATTGATCTTTTTTTAGCGTTAAATAGTAATATTACATCCTTAGCTTATAAGTAAAATATAAAGTGCCTTATTGTAAGTAAAAAGAAAAATTTATAATTAGTGCCATTTTGTTCTATTAAGTTTACATTTTTATATACTCTTTAATACATTTTCTTTCCTTTTATATATCTATTTTAATGTTAATTCTTTTAATAAATTTTCTCAAAATTGAATTCTGAGTGATGATTTCTGTCAAAAAAATGGTGACAAAGTTATAATACCCCGCTAATAACTCATAGAAGTTGATGCGGGGTAAATAAATGTTTTTTGAAATAAAAAAAAAAAAGTTATAATTAATTTGAAATTTTGTCTATTGGGAAAAGTAGAAATCGATAGATGGCGCTCTGAAATGTTAATGTCATCTTAGCAACGAGTAAAACAAATCAGCTGCCGTATAAGCCCTTTGATTATATAAGTGGTTTTATTTTGCTGTTTTAGTTATTTTCAGTGTGAGTTTTGTAAAATTTTTGCTTTTTCTTTGATTGTGCTTTAGTATTTTGTGTTTTTAAACTAAATTTTGACTCCTAATATTTTTATTTTTGGAGTAATAGGTATGGTTGATATTTGTGAAAAGTACAACAAGCGTTCAATTAACTGTTTAATTTAAGGTCTGATTTCGTGTTTTTATTTTATTTTTGATATATTTATATCTACAAAAGTTGCAGGGAAGGTAGGATTGTATTGAGTCAAAAGTACAACAAGCGTTCAATTAACTGTTTAGTTTTTGGTCTGATTTCGTGTTTTTATTTTATTTTTGATACAATTATATCTACAAAAGTTGCAGGGAAGGTAGGTTTGTAAAGAGTAATATTTTTAATCTTTAATACCGACTTATTTTTTTTTTTTGATCTGCAATGAAAACAAAAAATAGAATAACATAACCTCTTCCATAATATCTCTGATTATATAAGAATATTACCTCTGAAATGATGGCAGTTGAATTAAATAGAAAAACCCAGTTTTAAACTTGTCACTGATACAAAATTAAACAAATAAAGTACGAATTTACGGTAATTACGTTGACTTGAATATAATACAAAAACAATGCAAAACGAATTATTTTACTCGTTGCGTTAGTTACAATTTTCTCCGCCAGAGGTCTCATCGAATTCTACTCCGCCCAATAGTCTGAAATTTGTGGATCTTAAGAGTAAACATTCTATTAGAAAAGTTTTTCATTATTTTTAATATGACTGCATGTTTGGTTGCCTATACCGTCATTAATTTTGTGTAGATTAATATGTCCCTTTTCTCGTTGTACTTTTAGGGTTTTATGTTTAGCATTATTTGCAGTCTAAAAGTGACAATAGGGTGTTCAACTAAAAAATAGATAGATCGTTGATTCTAAGGGAGGAGAAAGAAGAAGAAGCTGAAACATGGAACAGCAAAGTAAGACCATCGACAACTTCACATTTTAACTTCATTATAGGTTGCATACTCTTAGTGAATTTTTGTTTTTATTTTTCTCTGTTGATCCAAAGACCACATTCAAAATAATTTTATTTTTGAATATCTCATTAATACTATCTGATAAAACATGGGGTCAAAATTTAAAGTTGAACACCTTATTGCAATGTAGCTTATACCGTTTTTCATAATATATACAAGTAAAACTGATACAATTTTCTATAAAATTTATTAAAAACAATACAAATCACATAACATATCTAATAATGGTGGCTCGAGTGCTGGTAACCTGCATTATGTCCATCCTTAGCACTAGCACTAGCAGCAGCAACAGCCAAACCAGCAGCTTGAGCGTTAGATTGCGCTATTTGTGCAGACTCGGCTGCTTTAATGGCAGAAGCTTCGGTTTCTTGAAGCTCACCAAGAGAATTTTGAAGTTGTGATAAAATTTGTGCTACATTCTGCTTAGCTGCATCTACCATAGCGTGTTGGTTGGCGGCTGCGTTAGCTGCTTCAGCCGCAGCTTGTTCAGAGTGAGATGCACCCGCTTGAGCAGCTGCTAAAGCGGCAGTGAGGCTGTTGAGAAGTGCGTGAGCGTCTTGAGATGATTGGGCAGCTGCTTGAGCTACACCTTCGAGCTGATGGAATTGAGCAATTTCAGCTTGTAGTTGATGTTGTGCGTCTACGACTTGTTTCTTAAGATTTTGAATGATAGCTTGTTTACCTACAAGAGCAGCTTGAGCAGTTTGAGCTGCCTGGAAGTACAATTTATTTATTTATTAACCTGCAAAGTTCTAAAAGTAGATTTTTTTCTTACCCCAAAAGCAGCGTTAGCCAAACTATTTTTAATACCAAAAGCGGCTTGTGTACCAGCAGTGTGTTGATTTCTAACTGCATTTTTGGCCTGTACCGCCGAATTGTGAGCTAAACTAGTCAATTCTGCTCCCGAGCTTCCTTTGCCATTTCCTGATTCGGTGTAATGGGAATTTATTTCCGGAACACCATAACCTGCAGGTTCATAGCCTTCAGCTACTTCCAGAGCGTGTGAAGGATGCTGTTGTTGTTCGTGAACTACGAATTTGGATGTGCCAGCTGACGCAACGGCGACTGTGGAAACACAAAACAGTTTTAACAGTCATAGAAGTGATACAAATAGAGTGGGCAGTTCAGGGATGGAAATAGAGAAAAGTTTTATCTCTCTCTATTGTTGTAAGTAAGTTTGTAAGTTGTGTAGAGAGAGGGATAGATTTTTCGTTAGAACATAAAACAGACAGGAAGGAGCATTTACCAAATAAGTTTGCGTCCAAATAGGACGCTGCAAAGGGCGAATAGTCGTTTCCATTTTGACAGTTGACAAAATTGTAGCTTATTGAAATGTATTAAATATTTATGTTTTACTGTAAGCTGTCCTATACAAACAATATTGTCTAGGAGCAATGAAAATACGAATAAAGAATAATACTTCTGATAATACTTTCGTTTAAACTTATTTTCACCAAAAAATCTACATAAACAATCTACGTCACTCAACATCAACTTTACATATGAGTTTTAATTAGGGTACTGCAAATGGCGACTTCCGTCGCATTTTCTTATACAGCTAATGAATGACAAGACTCCTTCCTGTCTGTTTTATGTTCTAAGGATTATTCTTAATATTGTCTCTTTTTTAATTATTGTTTTTTTGTACTTATAGACACGTGTAATGCACTATATTACCTCTATGGTTTCAGCTGTAAGTGTAATTTATGGAATTTTGGACTTTAATAAATTGATATACAGATCGCGTAATTTCTTATGGAACCATTCTGGATTACACAAGTACGACAAGGAAAATAT
>CAJUYG010001131.1:82448-92572 GCA_910591675.1 Galerucella calmariensis
CCAAGCAGTAAACTCAAATCAATTTTCTATAAAATTTATTAAAATCACAAAAAATAAACAATTCAACAAATTTAATAATGATGGCCAGAACGTTGATATCCTCCAGATCCACCCGAACTATGTCCTTTGGCACTGGCAGCAGCAACAGCTAACCCAGCTTGGGCAGCATTCGATTGAGCAATTTGCGCAGCTTCAGCTGCTTTAAGAGCAGAAACCTCAGTCTGTTGTAGATCCCCTACAGAACTTTGAAGTTGTGATAAAATTTTGCCAATATTTTGCTTGGCTTCATCCACCATAGCATGTTGTGAAGCAGCTGCGTTTCCTGCTTCAGCCGCAGCTTGTTCAGCGTGAGATGCACCTGCTTGTGCTGCTGCCAAAGCGGCTGTGATACTGTTGAGTAATGAATGCGCGTCTTGGGATGATTGGGCTGCTGCTACAGCTACAGTTTCTAGTTGATGTAATTGACCAATTTCTTCTTGGAGTTGATGTTGTGCGTCAACTGCTTGTTTTTTGAGGTTTTGGACAAGTGCTTGTTTACCCACTAGAGCAGCTTGGGCGGTTTGGGCAGCCTGGAAATTAATTTGGTAAAAAAAAATCTGAATGAAGCAAAGTTTAAGCTTTAGTTACCAACAAAATTTGAAAAATGGAAGGAAAGCAAGGAATAATCCTAAAAGGGAGGATAAAATATTATCTTCCTTAAAAATAATATTACTTACTCCAACAGCTGCACTGGCTAGACTACTCTTAACCCCAAAAGCGGCTTGGCTACCAGCGGTGTGTTGACTTCTGACAGCGTTTTTGGCTTGTACCGCCGAATTGTGAGCTAAGCTCGTCAATTCTGCTCCTGAGCTTCCCTTGCCGCTTCCACTCGCTCCAGATTCGTGTAGCTCTGAGACGCCATAACCTGCAGATTCGTAGCCTTCGGCTATTTCCAGATTATGCGAAGATTGTGCTTGTTGTTCGGGAACTACGAATTTCAAGTGTTTGGACGTTCCAGCCGATGAAAAGGCAACTGTGGAAATGAATGAATTTGTTACCAGTTTTTGTTGTTAAACTCTATATTTTCACCACTAGCTTTATATTGGGAACTACCTTCAAGATTTTTATGAAAATTGGTATACATGAGTCACAAGTTATGGCAAAATAATAGAAAATATTTTGACAGACTTGATTCTTCCGGTTGCCAAATACGAACTTTTTTATTAAAAATTCTAGGAGAACCAAAAACAAATTGATGCTTGTTGGGTTAATTAGAATTAGGGTTAAGGTAATTGGTAGCATGTCAAATACTGCTTTACTGTATACAGGGCGATGAAAAGTTCAACTCGATAAATGTCAATTATCTCAATTTTTTAAATAGCATTAAGTTCATTCTTCAGACTCTTTGAGATATTTTTACATGGAAGAAAATTATAATAGCAGCGTGTATAGTGAAAAAATGATATAGTCTATTTGAATATAATTGACGTACATTTTTTATAGAGCTATTCAAAAATCGATTGTTAAAATCGAAAATTAGTGTCGCAAATTTTAAATTTTTCATCAAAATAAACCTATAAAAGAAGCAAGCACTTCTGTTATATATTTTATGATGTTATTGTATTTTGGTTGGGTCTACTTATTTTTTTTTAACTGATTTGTCAATAATTTTCAAATAGACTATAGTTAAGAACATTATGTTATTGAAATGAACATGCTGTTGGTTATTTTTTAGTAAAATTATTGTTTTTTTGTAAATATTTGTAATACTTACCAGAGAGAACAAGGAAGACGAAAAACCCGATCATTTCTAAAAATTTGATAAAACAATTATTATTATTCATATAATACTATATTATTTTTTAAGATGATTTTATTGTAGTGGAATAGAATACTATATTTTTTCTACAGCTTTGAAAAAATTCTTAAAATAATTTTTAAATATATTTTATTTATTTATATATTGGCTTTCCTCAAAATATTTGTTGAGGTAGATAGAAAAAATATCTTTTTTATTCAATTTGAGGAATAAATTTATTTTGTTTAGATATTTTCAATATTTTTTTTATTTAAATGATTAAAATTAAAAAAAAATAATAATAAATAACTCACTGCAACACAATATCCGTTATGCCTAAGATCTGGACTGCAGTGTCTATTTTCACACATCCCTTCGTATTTATACGAGAAAAGAAAGCAGGTGGGGCATTTTTACAATCTCTTTAGTGCTAATCAATGTAGAGAACCATATTTCTCCTTTTAGGGATAGCAACGTGACTATTAACAAATATTTTTTCTTATTATTATCTTGAATCAGAAACAATTTTTTTTATTTTGCAAATTTCACTGTAAAATGCTAGAGTTTTTTAAATTTAAGATATACGGGGTGTTTCTAAATTCAGGAAGTGATTGCTCGCTTGAAATTGAGATAGGTCAAAAGGTAGCGACTAAAATTGAGTTTTTATTTATTTTTTCTAAAATTTCAGTGAAGCTAGAATTCGTTCACTCGCAAAGGACTAACTACGAGTATTTTTTGAATATGCCTGTTACATGAATAGCAGCCCTTACTTTTTTCATATCAAAACTTTTTTTCGAGATTAAGCTTTACTTCTACTTAGTAGATCTTTTAGTCCTATTTCCCGGAGAAATTGTAGGATATCTGCAGGCTTCAGCTTGGGTAAATGTTCCTCTTCTATCCAGTAATCTCCCAGGTGCTGTGCCCTAGGATTATGGAGTGCCGTGCAATTGGAAAGTATGTGGATGGAGGTTTCTTCTTCCATGCCACAAAATCTACTTCTTATTCCACTATTTTGAGCTTTTTCAGGTGCCCAATCAGGCGACAATGTCCCGTTAGGATCCCTGTTAAAACTCTTAGCGCAGTTTTACTTTGACTTATGCATTCACTTGATCTCAACAGGTTGTAGTCACCCAGAAGAGTCTTTGATTATATAAGCTGATCTTTCCAATGGTCAGATCTTCTCTTTTTCCCGGCTTCACCTGTTTCTTCCAATATTACCTTGAGGCTGATTCCGCAAAAGGCCCCCAAAAAGGTATTTCAGAAAAATAATAAAATATAAAAATTTACAAATAATTTATAATTTAATAGATTAAAAAAGATCCGTTTCCCATACCAACTACTTTCTTCTTTCTTTTGTTTTAAATCCCGATTAAGTTTTTTTTTGGTAACTAGCGAATCGGACGATCCAATTAAAATGAATTTCGTTATCCAATTAAGGAGATGCTTTTAGAAGAGCAATCAAAACGTATATATTTGCATTTCAAATTTAATTATCAACACCTTTTCATAGTATTATATAAAAGAGATCGTTGAGTTTATGGTTATGGCAGTAAATGTTAACGTTATACCTACCTACTTTTCATGGGTTGAAATAATAATAATAAATAATAGAGATAGTTATTGGAACTTTCATAGGGTCAAGCAGAAATAGTGCTGTCCTTATAGTGACATATACGTATGTGCACATTAGAGAGATATCTGCAACCCAAATAGCGTCAGGACGTCTGACAGTTTTGGTTGTACCCCTGACATTGTACATTGGAGTTACAGATTGTCTCTCAGGCCCACTTCTCCTATTGAAGCGTAATATTGTATTGTATTCTATTGTATTCAAGATATTTAGTAAGAGCCGGCGGACCGGCCCACTGGTAAAATTCTAGGTGGGTCTTATTGCCAGTCCGGCCCTGTAGAGAATGCAAGAATACATTCCCCTTCTTTAAAAGTTATCTACTGGTTTTTTTCTAGCTCTAGATGCAGAATATATGAGAAATTTAAACGTTTCATTACGACCAGATTAGGATCAATATCTAGTTTTCAATCTTATGTAGTGCTGAAATAAGAGTGGATAGTTACTCCTTAAAAGAGCACAGCGTTAATATATGTTTATATATTTTTTTTAAATTTGTAATTAACAGTTTTGAAATGAAGCAATACGTTACCAAATACCTACATTCTTATTTTAAATCGATTTATGTACAATTATTCGCCTTAGAATTGTAACAATCTTTATAGAGTTTTGATTTCACTGTTTTTAGATAATAAAATACTTCTTCCTCACTTTGTCAAGTACGTGATATCATCTTTAATGGGATCTTAAAACGTCTCCGTAATCGTACGTTTGTATATCCTTAACAAGTAGAGAAAAAATACTATGAAACCATAATTATTAGTATATTATGTTGAGAATTACAGTGGAAAGTTTCTCAGATGGTCTTGTATTCCCATATATATATAATGCATTTCCTTACCGTTCGACAGATGTTAAATTTGATATTTATGAATACCGATTCATCAGGATATGTATTTTTCGTTTATCTGCTGCTTCCAGGATTTATGTATGTATATATGTATTTTGGGGTGACATTCACTGATACCTAAAAGATCTATTGTACCCCCTTACTTAGTTTCTGAGGTGATCTCAGAAACTAGTATTTACTTAGTCCTATTTCCCGGAGGAATTTTAGGATGTCTGCAGGCTTCAACTTAGGTAAATGTTCCTCTTCTATCCAGTAATCTCCCAGGTGCTGTGCTCTAGGATTCTGAAGTGCTGTGCAGTTGGAAAGTATGTGGATGGAGGTTTCTTCTTCCATGCCACAAAATCTGCATTCTTCTTCCTCCACTATTTTGAGCTTTTTCAGGTGCCCATTAAGGCGACAATATCCCGTTAAAATCCCTGTTAAAACTCTTATCGCAGCTTTACTTTGACTTTTGCATTCATTTGATCTCAACAGGTTGTAGTCACCCAGAAGAGTCTTTGATTGTATAAGCCCTACTAGATCTTTCCAATGGTCAGATCTCATTTTCTCGGCTTCACCTATTTCTTCCAATATTACATTGGGGCTGATTCCGCAAAATGGTTCAGGTCCCAGAAAGGTATTTCAGTCCCTCTCTTTGCTAGTTCATCTGCTATTTCATTTCCTTTTATTCCAATGTGTCCTGGAATCCATAGTAAGATGACTATATTGTTCTCGCCTAATTCATTGAGTTTGTCTAGGAATTCCCACACCATTTTGGAACTGATTACACAAGAGCTCAGTGCTTCAATGCCTGCTTGACTATTCGACATTATGATAATCCTTTGTCTTCCGCATCCTTTATCAATATTGAACTGGGCGCACTTTCTTATGGCGTGGATTTCCGATTGAAAGATACTTGGGGTTTTTCCCAAGCTTTCAGAGTGTTTGGTTCCTGGCCCGAACACTCCTATCCCAGTTCCTTCTATTGCTTTTGAGCCGTAAGTGTACCATTGAATGTCAGGTGGTTTTTTTTTAATGATTCCTTCTATACTAAGTCTGTATCTTGTTCTTTCTGCAACGCTTTCCATCACTATATGTAGAGGGGTGAGGTTGAGAATCACTTCCATGGCTGCCGTTGGACATGTTCTCATTGCTCCTGTAATGCATATACAGGGTGGCGCACCGAAAACGAAACAGATGCATTTACTGGCAGATGATTCCTTTTTAAAAAAATCCCTCGGACCCGTCGATTTTGTTTTCGAGGGGGACACAAAATTGGCATAAAATCACAGTAGCATTTGCAGCCCCCTAAGCGGGGGTGGCACCATCCCTAAAATCTTAAATGGAAAGGGGGGTCGAATGATCCATCATTTAAAAGGTCTTTCAACTCCCTTTACAATGATGTAAAATTCATGTACTTCAATTCAGTAGTTTTGGAGATTTATTGATTTAAAGTTTAAATACATCATCGTAAGAGGAGATCAATACATAGCAGCAAAGTTGTTAAAAAATAAAGAATGAACTGACCTGTCAGCCGAGTAAATGTTGAAAATGACCACCATTACTTTCCATGCAATAATAAAGATTTTGCTGAAAACGTTGCCGGACATTTTGCAATATTTGAGGAGTAATTTGATGGCACTCATTCACAATTCTTTGTCGCAAATCTTCTAAGGATGTTGGCTGAGTAGCATAGATTTTGCTTTTTAAGTAACCCCACAAAAAGAAATCCAAAGGTGATAAATCTGGCGATCTTGGGGGCCATTCAACGGCACCTCTTCTACCAATCCATTGACCTGGAAAGGTCTGATCTGAATAATGCCGAACTCTTAATGCGTAATGTGGTGGGGCACCATCCTGTTGGAACATCAACATATTCTCAACGTATCGACCATCATTCTGATTTTCAATTATATCTGTTAGCGCAGGATCTATGGCATTTTGCAGTAATTCCAAATACATTTCACCAGTCAAATTTCCAGGTAAGAAAAAAGGACCAACCAAATGATCGCCAAAAATGCCAGCCCAAACATTTAATTTTTGTGGCTGCTGTGTGTGTACCTCATGGTAAATTCTGGGATTAGAGTCCGACCAATATCGACAATTATGACGATTTACTTCGCCATTTAAAAAAAAGGAACATTCGTCGGAAAAGCAAATGTTAAATAAACATTGTTCATCGTTTGTAATTCGTTCACTCATAACTTCACAAAATTGTAATCGCTTATCAAAATCGTCTTCATTAAGTTCTTGTACAAGGTGAATTTTATACGGATGAAAATTATGTGCCTTTAAAATCCGTTGGATAGTACGTCGACTAACACCACACGAAGTTTGCAATTTGCGGGTACTTAATGTAGGATCTACAATAACTTGCCCTAAAACCCCCACTTCTGTTGCTTCGTTCCTTATAGGATTTTCAATATTACGTTTTTTATTGGCGACTGATCCAGTTTCCCGAAATTTAGCTACAAGTTCTACAACATATTTTCGGTGCACATTATTGTTCTCATGTCGCTCATTAAAAATTTGTGCTGTTCTATTAGCGCACTGATTATTTCCGAAAAATATTTCAATAATTTCAACCCTTTCTGCCGTGGAATATACCATGGTTAATTTATGTAAAAGCAATAAATGATATTTTAACAACAAAGATTGGTCAAATCAATCGCAAACTAATGTACTATTTCCTATTTAAAATAAGTACGTGGCATTCTCTACTTATCTTTCTTCAAGAAACAACTTTTTTTGTCACAAAGGACACTTCAATTGCTATTTTTATTATTAATAAACCATGGGCGTAGTAAATAAAAGCATTTACTTATCAAGAAAATGCTTTTACTCAAATTTCTTCTGAAAGAAGTACAAACTAATTTGATGTACCTATTAAAGTCTACTTTAAACTTTAAATCAATAAAACTCCAAAACTACAGAATTGAATACATGAATTTTACATCATTATAAAGGGAGTTGAAAGACCTTTTAAATGATGGATCATTCGACCCCCCTTTTCATTTAAGATTTTAGGGATGATGCCACCCCCGCTTAAGGGGCTGCAAATGTTAAAGTGATTTTATACCAATTTTGTGTCCCCCTCGAAAACAAAATCGACGGGTCCGAGGGATTTTTTTAAAAAGGAATCATCTGCCAGTAAATGCATCTGTTTCGTTTTCGGTGCGCCACCCTGTATTTATTTCATAATAACCATAGGAGAAATGAAATAAAAAATACCACTACTCATTCCTTTCATTCAATTTGATACTTTTACGCTAAAATGTTTAAAATTAATGGTATTAATAACTTTTAAACTCAGACATTGTTACATAATTAATTAAAAGTAATTGTAAAATGAGTAATCCAATTAAAGAATGACAATTAAGGAAGTATCTATGTTTGTTAATAGGTGTATCTTTATTTATATTTTACCAGACATTTATACAGAGTTAAACAGAAAAATCCTCGGTTAAAAAAGTTTCGGGAACTATACAAATACACTCGTATTTTAAAGGGTATTCAATTACGCCCTCTAGCGGTGGTAATACGAGCTCAACCATATTTTCCAGGTTTTTATGGAACCAATTTTTGTCATTAAATTTTTTCTCGTAACTGTATTGTCGAATGCAGTCTTATCATGCGGGTCATACGATTCAACAAAGACATACTCACCGTTTTCTTTTATTGCGTTTAATATTAAATAAAATCCGTAAGATGAAGACAGACTTAGGCAATTTTGACGGTAGAAAAAAGGAAAAATGTGTATTTAGTTTTCAGCGATTCAAAAAGTCTTTCACCAGCGAAGCTTTTATTTAAATGACAGTTTTGTGACAATTCAAAGTGACAATAAGAATAATAAGAAGCAATTTTCCATTTTTTGCATCCCCAAGCAAAAAAAAATGGTGCATAATCTAATATATTATTTCGAGAATGGAAGAAAAAGTGGAAATTTGTCAACCAGTGTGCAGGAAACATCAACCATCATTATTTTCTCCGGGTATATTTTTTGTAATCTCACATTTTGGTAGCCTCTGTGTCTTCTGATTTGATACATATAGCCATTCTTATTGAGACAACCGGAACATAAAATTCAAGATCTTCTCATGTAATTGAATAGTTTCAGTATTCTTGTTATGTACTCCACCATGTTTGTTTTCCATTTATTAGATCACTTTGTCTATCTCATCTTATTTAACAAATTTGGAATGGTATAAATTTTAAATGATGAAATAATAGTTATTTATATCTTCTGTAAGTTCCTTGTGGCATTATTTATTATTTTTCCTCTTATTTTTTTGGGAATCAAACCACAATAAAGTTTTTTATTTCTTTTTATTTCGATGGTTCGGTAGCGTTCCAGCTACCGTTGTCAAGATTAAAAATAATTTTTGGTCCCTATCTGACACAACGAAAAAAATATGACAACTAGACAATCAATAATATTTTGAAGTTTAAGACTACAAAACTTTGTTGTCAAATTTTATTAAGGTCCATTCATAAATTTTCTTTATTTTGACAAAATGCGCATCCTGTATGTTTTGTCAGACATCTAAAATTATTAAATAAAAATCATTTTATTTACAATTTACATTTTATTTTGGTTCTTCCACACTGTATATATATATATATATATATATATTCTTAAAAAAAACAGTGTAGATACAACATTAATTGGAAACATTCATCTTATATCCATGTTATACTTTAGCTTAGTGTTTCGCTAGCTTCGAGACTGTTTTTTTTTGTTTACAATTGTTTAATCACGAATAAAGAGAATGTGAAAGATATTCAGTATATTAGGGTATCGCAGTTTACTATTCCGTCACAACTTGTTGATTCTTTAGATTTATGAAACTTACGAATTAATTAATTAATTAAATAGAAAAGCTTATTTTGTTTTGGAAGTATATTCAGCCGGAGGAGAGATTAAATGATCCCTCAAATGAATTCAAATTTGTACTCACAATCTTCTTAACGATTTTTCACTTATAACATCACAAGAGCTTAAATTATTTCCGGAAATTTTCCTAAAATATTCATGCTCGAAAGAAAATTTCCGGAAATTATTTAAGCTTGCGTGATATTCGAACATTTCATCCTGTCATTTTAAATTAATTTAACTGTTTTTTGACATATATGTTGATTTGCCATTAATAAGCGTTTTCGATTATTTACTTTTGGCTGCTAGTAGCAGCTCGTAGTGACTGAATTATGTTCGTTTATTACCGGGCGTGAAGCCTAGTCTTACCTTCCCCTTGCCCCTTAAGCACATACACGGACATTAAATATTTGACGTTTGTCCGGTTTGACGTTTATTTAAAGGTTAAGATTGTGCCGATTACGATTTAATACGATTTAAACCTTACTAAAAATATGTAAATATGCAAAATTTTATCATCAAAAACATTATAATCGAAAGCTGTTCTTCTAACAACACAGGAAATTCATTGGCATTGGCACATGTCAGGTGGTTTTGAGGATCCTAAAAAATCGTGTTCGATTTGCTCAAAAGTCGTGACGACTGAGGCGTCACGCACAAGTGCTTGAAGCCCAAATAAACGAAAGCAACATTTTTTGTCTAACCGATTCTGAAGACACTTCCTCCAAAGGTACAGCCACTTCAATGTCCTTCGATTTGTCTTCTGCTAAATTCTTTTTCTTCCTCATATTGTACGACAAATCTAATTCTGTAGACATCACCCAACTTATAAAATTCCATGAAAGATTCTACATTATTTTTGGAATCTTTTGAAGCCAATTTTGAGCAAGCTTGAAGGATGGAGATAAGTTAAAGCAAAAGCATGTGTATTTTCGTTGGAGAATCTAGCATCCAAAGACGAAGTTGAAGAATCAAGATAGGGGATGATTATTGACCGATCCCAGTATTCAACTGCAGA
>CAJUYG010001132.1:0-20382 GCA_910591675.1 Galerucella calmariensis
GAAATACTGATTATTAATTTTCTAAAAAAATATTTTTTTTTCATACTAATTTAATTTTAAATGTAAGTGGTACATTGTAAATTTTTTACTCCAAAAGAATAAATCATTTTTGTGCATATTGTTTATCTGGCTTTGAGATTCAGTTAGTATTGGTGGTAGTTGTAGCAAAATGATGTTTAATTATTCAGAAAATTTTTATATGATAATAAAAAAAAATTAAATATTCCAATATTCCAAACTTTTGGACATATGTGTATTATACTGAATTAAAATAAAAAATATCTCAGTTAGTTATGTCTTTATAGTGTCATTGAATAAACTCCTTATTTTTTAAACGTATAATACTGTTGTGACTACACTGTTCAAGTTAAATGACCATCAGTTTTTAACGAAAAATATTACCCAGACCGTAAGACAGAGCCTCTAGCTAGACAGGTGAAAGAAATGTAGTAGTGCCTATTTTACACGATTTTTACCTGTGAAAACAGTAAAAGCTAATAATGGTTACCTGTGTGAGATTTATAATCTTGCAGATCATTCCGATGCTGTAATAATTCCATATCACATGATCTAATCTTTAAACCGATTTAGTTGTGTAGATTAAAAAATGTTACCTACATGCGGAATTATGAACGCATTGAAATAAAAAAATAATTCAGTTAAAGTACAAAAAATTGACAATTATTGTATACTGAGCAAAAAAATGTTGGTAATACTAGTCTTGAGAGTACGTTGTCAGCAATTAGAAGATTAGATATCAATTCAAGCTGCTTGTTAATACACACACAATACAAGGAAGGTGATGGAAGCGGGAAGTGCTATCCACAGAAGAAAGGGTAGACCGAGAAGAAAGTGGATAGACCAAATAAAGGAGATAGGTGATGAGAGAGGAAAAACTCTTACTAGATGAAATAAAAAGATTAGCTAGAGACAGGAAAGGGTGGAAGCATTGGGTACAAGAGGAATCGGAGTCCACCTCCGTCCCCTGGAAAGGTAGAAGGAGAAGAGAAGAAGATGACGTTGATAATATGTAATTTGTTCTCCAGCCTCAAAAAGATCATCGGTTATTTGTTTGTCTGGCATTAGGTACTGTATCTTCCTGCGCAATCACTTGTTTATTTTATTGTATTGTATGTACTCTGTGACGAACATTTGTGTTTTCAATGGTGCTTCCACAGTGACATTCACTTTTCTTTAAAGCTGTGTTTAATTTTTTGCCATTAGTCCCGAAACAATTTAAAAATGACGAGAGAATAACAGTTTTCAATAATTTAAATATGGTTTTCAAAAGGTCTTGAGGATTGGTAAGCAGCAATGGTCTTGTGCAAGCAGAAAGTACAAATCATTTGTTCTTATACTTTGTTTTACTTTGGGCAAATGTATACTTTGGCAAGTTTATCTGAAGCCGTGGAAGGCTTGCAGTCGAAAACATTCGATATTGCCACGTTTAAGTATGGAAAAGCTAAAGTGCTAAATATGTAGTGACAATAATTAGAAAAGGGACTTTTTATTATTAACAATATCAACAATATGCTTAAACGTTAATTCTCTATTGTGCTTGTTTCCTTGGATTTTTTCGATTAACATTATATTTTCAATTTATGAAAATTAAAACATGAGCACTTTTCCAAATTTGTTATGGGCTTCTTCAAGCTCTGGCAGCGTTGTACGAAAACCATAATTACCACACCCTCCGAATTACATAATTGGTGATTTTGACCGAAAGCTGACTTCTTATTGACAAGCGCGTGCGTGTGTTCTTCCCTCTCACTTCCTCAATCGACTGATATTAATTTATCCAGTGGCGTTGGTATTGTCAGTAACCTTGGTATTTTCAATTTTACTTGGTAAAATAGGTACCGTACGGCATTTGTACGTTTATGACATATATGCCTCGCCTCTTACCGATTCCCCGTAGCTTCAGATAAACTTACCAAACTATAATAGAAGTTTCAGTGAGGCCGCACATCAAGGAAACATGAAACATGGAATGTGAAACAAGAAACATGAAACACGTTCCACAAAATAAGTACACATTGCCGTAATGAGAGTACGTACATCAGCGAAATGTGTTTCATGTGACGTCATAGCGAAACAAATCCTTTAGAAACATGTTTACATGAAATAGGTTCTGTTCTATATTTTTGTTTCTTGTTGCTCCTTATTTCGCGTTGCAGGTAGTTTCAAGAGTGAAAGAAGAAGGATTTAATTATGTGAGGCTTGACAATGGAAACTAATCTACTAAATGTCTGTACAGACATTCTATGAAAGGACTGAAATTTGTAAGGGATGCTCAGTTAATTCTTTCGACACTATATAAGAACCATGTTTAACATTTATATGGTTATAAGGATGTACCAAGTAACGTCGTTTCTTTGAATTATTTTTGTGTTTTGATAATAATAATATGGTTACAACCCCAACTACTGCGTCCAAACTATTATCGATGTCAATTGCTAACTGAAACAAAATAATTTAATTTGATTCTGGTTTGTGCATCGATGAAGCACAAACTTTCTGTTTCATATTCCATATTTCGTGTTTCAGATTTCATATTTCTCGTTTCCTTGATGTGTGGCCTGGCTATTACAAAATATGTACAACACTTTCATGTTGCATTTTTGCAGGACTTGAAACGCCAAATCGTTAATTCTGCCTGTAAAGGAAAAGATGTGGAGAGCTTGCAGAAATTACATGAATATACCATTCATATATTTGCTACACATGACGCTGCTTGTGCCAAAAGAAACATTTATAACGTTTGTAGAGGAATTAAGCCCAATTTACTGGAAAACATCAAGGAAACTTTTAACTTACTGGATCCAAATCTCTAGAGGTGAGCAATTTTTATTGAGTGATATTAGAAGTGAACAGATATAGTGTATTTTCGCGTAAGTCAGGACTAACATTCGTCTGGATGTTACGTTTAATTATTGCTTGCAATTTTTTTCTCAGCTATTTTTTCATGTTTTACTTAGTTAATTATTTTTTGTAGAAACTATATTTATATGTTGTGGATACTGTGTCTGTGATAATCAATTATTAAACACCAAATGGGGCTTCATTAATTGAATACATGAGGCTTTTACTTGATGTAGATCCATACTAAATGATTAAATAAAACAATTTAACTTGTTAAAATCTACATTATATTAAACTTAAAGTTGTGATGCGCTTCGCTAACAATGAGCTTTTTCTACGACAACCTCGATAAATGTTCATTTTGTAACCGTATCTTCAATCATAAACAAGCACATTTTGTACAGAATTTCATTTTTGCATCGGCTGCTTGGCAAGCTGCTAAGCAACAAATGCGAAATTGAATATTTCGTGTTAGGTCTAGGTTTACTCTAAAATCACGACGACTACGGCTTGTTAAATTATGACGTCCAGCGACAAATTGATGAAATGTCAGCAGATAGTTTCTGTCAAAGTTTTAGTAGGTAACGAGTAATTTCATAATTGTTTTCTACAAATACATATTTATAGGCTTCTATTTCTCTGTACCTATTAGAAATAGCAATGAAGAAAATATTAACATATGTCTTTAATTTATATTTTAATTCTGATAGAAAGCCCATTAGCGGCGAATTCTCGGAGTAATGGAATATTATCAGTTTATATATTTCAAAGTTTTTGCAATGTATGCATATGTATTAAAAGTGAACGATATGTTGTCATAGAAAAAGTATAGTATACAATTCGCAACAAAATGGCCATTTTGCACTTGCCTTTGGCTCGTGCTGCAAACTTCATACTCGTGCAAAATGGGCATCATTTTGTGCTCATTGCATAATATACTATTACGGATATTATAATTATTTACATGGAAACGAAAAGCAAAAAATATCTAAAACAAGGAAATTCATTCACAACAATCTTACCGCAACCTTTCTAGGTAAAAAGATTTAATAAGGGAGAATTGTTGATATCTATTTGGTCGTTAAAAAGATTATCTGAATATTAGTCCAGGGAAGTTAGTCCGAAAGTTGTGGTGAAACGAAAAAGATTTCCACCAGAGATTTTACTTTTTTAAACGAAAGTATATGTAGTATAGACTACTTTCCTAGATTTGAAAGAAGATTCCGCTCGAGCTTACGATGCAGCTTGCAAGCATAGCTTGGAGCACGTGAAATGCCACAGTTTTTCGTCCATAACTTTTTTAGATTTTATTGTAAAAAAAAATTTTGGGCATCAAAATTGTAGGTAATTTTATACCCTATAAGATGACGTTATGCAATATTTGAAAAAAAATTTTGTTCAGCCCTTAATTTTCGAAAAATTGAAAAAAAATTTGCAAATGGTTTTTTAAGGGACAAACATAATTAGAATAACAATAACGACTTTCTAATATATGAAAATATAGTAGTCTGGTATATATTTTTTTCGATCTTGTCTCATTTCATGAACATCAACGCTATCGATACGCTGTTCACTGCAATCGATAGATAATAAGTTGTAGTTTTATGAACAATAACAAAAACTTTTTTTCCATTTTTTAAAAAAAAATTTTCTCTCCGTTTTTCTCAAATTTGACAATGAAAAAGATGATTAATAATTCATTAATATTTTGAAAATGTTTGTTTCCAAAAACCACGTATTTTGAAAAAAAAATATTTAGATTCGATCATTAGAAGCGGAGAAAACAGTGTTCAAAGTTCAATAGCCACTGACAAAATGATATAAAAAATTTCGTGTTTCTGATCGACTCTTTGAATTGTTCAATAAAAACTCTAAATACTCTCATTTTTCCATTTACGTACTCTCAATGAATGAATAAAAATACAACAGCTGACTCAAAATGTGAACCGAGGAAGGCAGTAGCGGCTGGGTGTATGAATTAAATGTCGTGCGCGGTTGAACGAAATTTTCTAGTTCTCATTTGGTTTCATAGGAGTTATTACAGTTTTTTCTGAATTATTATTATGATATTGGGTAAAAAATGATTATAATAAGTGCCAGAAATTTAACATTTTATTATTATGAGTGATTTTATTGTATAAATATTACAATTATTCGCAAATGTTTCAAAATCTACTGCTATTTACATTTAAATTACAATATTTTTATACATAAATATACATTCAAATACTTTGAACAGTTCGCGCTCTTTTCGGTCGCAGTGGAGGTTGCTCCATATCTTCTCCATTATTCTCATCGCATGAAATATTTACAATATCGCTAGTATCAATTGCAAGTTCACATTCAACTGAGTTACCCATGTCAAAGCTATGCTCACTACTAAAACTGATATTATCGTCATCATCACAACTACGTACAACTCTTACCCTCGCAGCCTTTACATAAAATCGTACAAGAAATCCCAACTTTTTTACATACACACCTCGCATTAGAACATCCAGTGGTGCAAGCACATGGAATAATTGACATCAATTCTCTAGGAATCAGTTCTACATCTGAAGTTTCTGGCAACAGCCCGTAATTTGCATTGAACTTCCATCCCCAGTCTGTAGCTTTTATTCTATCAACAATTGTTTTCTCTTCATCCCACTGTCTGAGTTGATACTCACTCTGAAATAATGAAATTTCATTGATGCTATGAGGAAAAAACGTTGGAACAAAGTAGAAAGTTTGCTTATAAATATTTATTACGGGTCGTTTGTTAAGTAACCTTTAATATCACAACTGCTTTGAACACAGTAATGCTGCACGAGGTGACGCCGAGTGAGACCAGGCTAAAACTGAGTAGGCCCTGTCAGGACCCTGTAACAACCTATACCTGTTTCTATACTACACAGGTAGCTATGCTGTACACAGATACACGAAAAATATTGAACTTTGAACACTGTTTTCTCCGCTTCTAATGATCGGATCTGAATTTTTTTTTCTAATATTGCAAAACGTCATCTTATAGGGTATACAATTACCTACAATTTTGATGCCTACAAGCAGCCTCCCAAAAACTCTTGGGACCTGGCACTTCCATTGGTCTGTCGGCATCGGCTATGATTGACCTAATAAAGGAACACTGCCTTGATAAGTTTGAGGGTAGATGGGACGATGCAGAAGGTTGCAGGCTTGCCAAGGAACTGCTGCAGTATCCGGACAGCAAAGTAGCCAAAAAATACGTGACTATGAACAGACAGAACCTTCGGACAGCCACGGGTATTCTGACCGGTCACTGCGATCTACGAAAACACCTCTACAGACTGGGTCTGTCTGACACTTCACTCTGTAGAGGATGTGAACAGGAAGATGAGACTGTCGAACACATTCTTTGTGAATGTCCGACACTCTCTCAATTTAGGTTTTCCGTATTCGGCGAGTACAGGCTAACACAAGCAAGCATGAGGGAGCTTACTTCCGGCGACGTTATCGCCTACTTCAAACAAGTAGGCTGGATTACGAGCCAGAAGGAGGTCTGAGCTTCGGAAGGATGCACAATGGGCCAATTGTGGCCTAAGTGCTGTGGGGGTCACCCACCCTTCAAATTCTTACAGATACAGATACAGAGATGCCTATATTTTTTTGTACAATGAAATCTAAAAAGTTATGGACGAAAAACTGTGGCATTTCACGTGCTCCAAGCTATGCTTGCAAGCTGCATCGTAAGCTCGAGCGGAATCTTCTCACAAATCTATACTACATATACTTTCGCTTAAAAAAGTAAAATCCCTGGTGGAAATATTTTCCACTGTATATCATTACTTTCCCGGACTATATTTGTTTTTATTTATCTCAAGAGCTTCTAGAATACTCAGGTAATTTTAGGGATTTAGGTTCTTTATGCAAAATTTCAAAATATGAATCGAAAGTGTATTGGTTTGCTAATAAATGATTTGAGTAGTTGGTATCTGATTTTTGGTTTTCATAGCTACGTTTGAAATTCTGATATTCTAGTTTCAAAATTCCTACCTATATAAATTTTATCACAGTTGTCATTACTTTCCGGGATCCAAATTGCTAATAATGACCAGGTAATCTAAAATTTCGGGAACCAAATTACTGACCCTTCTTGATATGGGCACCAAATTACACGTACCCTTCAATAGCTCGATAACCAAGGACAAAACGCAAAATTTTTATTTTGACATTTTATTTGTTTTATCCCCTCGGATCATATTCGGAAAAGACAGGCGTCAACTTTGAAGCACCCTGTATAACAAAGTCCAAGTATAACGATTAACAATTAACTTCATTTGTCATTTTATGACTCTATATTTTCATTGGTGTCGTCAAAATTTTTAGATTCCAATCTCTCGTTAACAATTAACTATCAAAGCGCCCGGTGGTTTCATACGAATAATTCCCCAAATGCTTAGCAATTTGCCAAAATTGCACCTTGCCCGTTTACGAATATACATATACTCGTACATAGCCCATCAGGCCCCACGGGTTTAAAAATCTTCCCCTTTAGCGCCAAATTACAAAATTATATCCAAAATTACGACATGAAGGCGATATCTAAACTTAGTTATTAGTACCTCTTGATAAGTTCAATAGGTGTAAACTGAAAAGTATCGTGTTTGTATTAAATTGTTATAATTTTTTTTTGGGGGAAAATACCCACACCTGTCTTTGAATATGTTGTGTGGATGATTTGAAAAAATATACCTCGACTACCCTAAAAGATGAAATATTGCACACCTGCAAAACGAAATGTAAATGTTTACCCAAATATAAATTTTGATATTTTTCATAACTGTCTCTTTAATGGAATGCCGATTCATCTTTTGAAATTGAATCATTAAGCCTTGACATTTTTCTTGAAATAATAGCTACTCGAATTGGCCATTCAAAATTCAAATTAAAATTCATATAAAAATGTATAATATTAATTTACAGTACAAAGTTGTATCCTTAGATACGTTATTAAAATCTGATAACAAATAACACAGTGGACTAGGTAAGTTGGGAATTCTGAAACCGTTGGCGATACTTGACACTGAACACAGCTTTTACTACCCCAGTACCAACACTAAAGGCGAGTTTACATGGGGATAGTAGCTAAAGCAAGCAGCTAAGGCAAGCAACTAAAGCCAGTTACTGAAATTTGGTTACTTCCCATTTAGTATTTGTCTACACGACATTTTAACTCGTTCTGCTTAGTCACTGAATGGAAAAATGTATAGTTTTATTGTGCGAGAAAATAAGTAAAATAGTAGAACATAAACAAAAGAAAAAGAAGTGTATATGGATAAGAAAATAGTTAGGTCGTAGAAATACTCAAGGGTTTTTGGAACTTTAGTTCTTTACGTCAGGTTATGTTTGAGCGACCAGGGGTCGCGACGCAAAAGATCTGACCGTTACGCGTTACGTTACGCTACGTTATGTTACGCTGCTTCGTTATGTGCCTTGCTTGCGTGCTTGTGCTCTCTCCTTAGTCTCTCTCTCGTTTACGAAGCAGCGATTCATATGCTACGGCCGGGATTCGAACCCGGGCCGCCCGCGTGGAATGCGAGCCTTCTACCACTGAACCACCGATGCTATATTAAAATTCTATGCAAAGCTGGTATTCGCAGTGCTGGTGATCTACTTGAATTTGTTTGGATAAATTTTTACTATTATTTCCATAATTTTTTTTGCGCGATTAAGGGGTCTAGCACATTTACTTTTCGAAATACAGGGTGTTGAAATTTTGAAAACTTGAATGCTTTAATTCGATAACTTTAAAATGGATGGATAAATTGATTTGACATTTGGCAGGTTGTTATTAAATGTAAAAGGGTATATTTTGAAAGAAATAGTAGTTTGTGCAACTAGTGTGGATATGATGGCCATATCGCACGAGGACGAAGTTTTAGCACGACGCCGTAGGCGGAGTGCTCAATCGTTCAAGTGCGATATGGACAATCCACACGAGTCGAACAGCATATTTTTTCTACGACCTACTTGAGAAAAAAATTTCTATAAACTGTAAAATAACTTCAAATTGAAAATTTAACAATTCAATTTTATGTTTCCACTAATTTTGTGGTAAACGTACAGTTCTTGAATGTCCAATTTGTATAATGCTACGGTTTCTCTTTTTAAATATACGACGCTGTTATATAAGTAGATGTTGCCAGTCGGACTCCCTCATGAAGGGTACCGTACCATTATCTATAATAATGAATATTCTGCTAAATATTTCAAACGTCTACCTGTTGTCGTTATTAATAACAAGCAAAATAATTATTTAAAACAAAAATTAACAATAAAAAAAAACTTCTTCACGGGAAATCGGTCCCAGGTCTACCGCGTGAGAGTCTGGTTTGCTTACTACTCGACCACCGAGGAATATGCAAATTGTTTATCTTTAACGTCAGATGTATTACATAATTTTTGCTTAAAAGGAATTAAAGTTCCTACCGTGTGTCCCGCGACACGTTCTACCTTTTTTGTGTTCCATAGACATTCTTTCAGACGGTACTCCTGAACAAATTTCAGGGTGGTATCTTCGTTCCAGCGAGGTACAGCCATTTTTCTTGTATTTAAATAAAATAACACCATACACCACTAAACTACTATTACTATACTAAAAAGACTTGTCTAGACGTGTTTAGAGCGAATTGTAGTAAACAAATTACGAAGTGGGGGTACCTACTTGATCCAGTAAATAGAATCGCTTTCTATATACTTGACTAAAATTCGCCTTTACACTTTACACTATTTTACGAGCGTTTCGACAACTAAGTTATCTTCTCTAGTTAACCTCCAGTCTCACAATCCCTTTAAAATGTTATAGTTTATTATTGATTCGTTCCAAACATCAAAGATAATGTCTGTCTAATCGAGTTTTCTTGCGTTATCAATGGAACATCTTTCATTTTTATTACTATATAGGAAGTATTATCGTCGGTCCTTGATATATGTGCAAAAAAAATTTTGAATTAATCTGAGCGCTTGAAGTGGGTAAAAATCGAGCTTAACATAAATGGAACACCCTATTTTTTATTTCTTTATTGTATTGTTACCGGTCCTAGACAAGAGTACAAAGTTTGAATTGAATCTGTTCGTTTAAAGTGAGTCAAAATAGAGTCCAAAAGTCACAAACATATTAAAATTAGATAAATTGGAATAATATTCGATATTTTTGAAAAATTTACTGTTCACTAGTCATTGAGTTCAGAGTAGTTCTAAGAACGTTTGGGGTCCAGAGAAATAATAAGTATTTTCTGGCATGATATCATTCTTTGTTCTTTTCCAATCACATGTTTGACTTATCTAATTGTTCTTTAATGCATAAAACGAGATCTAATTTGTTCTTTTTTGTGATTGATCTTTTAAACGACAATACTGTCTATTGTGACTCTATCCAAATTAAATTACCTACCCCTTTAAGTTCATATCTTTAAAGAATTTGATAATCTGTTATGAAGTAATTCTATTTAAAGCCACTTGGACACATAAACGCAAATCCTAGTGTCTGTAGTCTGACTCCTTCCACATTGAGAATAAACTTCGTGGTGAAAGGATCTAGTCCCCAGGAAATGCAGTCAATGGTTTCGAATACTCTATTTTAAATGCGAGTGTGAATAACTGCTTCCAGAACTGCTTCCAAAGGACAAAGAAATGCATTTCTCTTCGTGAAGAATACTTTAAAATACAATACCGTAGCTCTATATGCAAAATATAAAAGACAACCCTCGTATTTCCACAGTACATCACATTTGATGTTTCGGTACAAAATCTAAATAGAATTCTAGCGCGTTTACTTTAAAGTAAGTAAATGCCATTGACATGGAATTTCATTGCAAGCATTGAAACTTATATATCAATTTTTAAAGCCTTCAACAGCAAAAAACAGTTTAAGCCCGGAAAAACTGTATAAATTATGGCGGGGTAGTTAACAATTCGGAAGATTAATGCTGTTTATCGTAAAGTTTACCCAATACTACATTTCGATAAACTTTACAGTACTGCAGCATACATTCTGTCCCGAAAATACCGAAATCTGACCATTTAAAAACAACAAATGCAAAAACTCAATCATGTAAGACATGATAGAACGAGTCAATTCCAGTTCCACACGTAAGAAACCGATTGTAACTGGTGATGGAACATGTGCGTACAAGTTAGAAATGAAAAAAGCACTTCTAAAACGACGTGACGTGAAGCTGAATTCCGATTTTTCTAGGTGGTTTTTGAAGAAATTTGAACAATAGCATATTAAAGTTTAAGTGGATATAAAACACGGGCGATTTTTCGAATAGAGCAAGTGTTTTAGAGACCAGTTATCCACAAATACTTTACGCTATTTTTTTTTATTGGTGCACTTTAAAATTATAAATACTGGTATTTATTACTACTACAACAACAAGAAATGGAGATAAGAACTAATAATGTAAAATGGTTGAATTCGGTAGTCATGGAAATGAGGAAAACAAACTAATTTGCATTTTGATGCAAGTTCAACCTCATTGAGTCCTAAGAATGTTAATAGTATTAATTTAAATACCATTTCCTCCGATTTGAAAGTCGAAGTGTTAATATCTCAAACAATACCAACTGTACTCTCCATTTTCATTTATGAAATTGAAATTGCTAAATATTGTCCAAATGGAGGTTTTGACGTTATAAATTACTCTTGTCAGATCAATAATAAGATTATTGTCATTTAGACTTCGTTCTCGAGTTGTTGATGTTGCCGTGGTAACTTTAAAAAACGCGCGTGTTTGAAAGCTTGATTTAAACACGCTGAGGCGTGCTTTAAATAGGTAAAATGGTTCACCAATAAAAAAATAGTATGTTAAAGAATAAGTGGATATTAAGGTCTTTAAAACACGCGCGATTTTTCGAACACGACGGCGAAGTCGGAGTGCTCGAAATAGAGCAAGTGGAAATCATAGATGGAAATAAGAACTAAATGTCAAATGGTTGAATTCGTGATGTATATGATGTATACCTTGCGTTGTCATGGATATGAGAAAAACATAAACTAATTTGTATTTTGATGGAAGTTCAACCTTATTGAGTTCTGTTAATGTCAATAGTATTAATTTAAATGCCATTTCCTAAGATTTGAAAAATCGAAATATTAATATTTCAAACAATACCAACGGCACTTTCCATTTTAATTTATAAATTTGACATTGTTAAATATTGTCGAATAAAAGTTTTGACGTTACAAACTACTCCTGTCAGATCAATAATAAAATTGTCATTTAGACATGATTTAGACCATAGATTTAGACTCCGTTTCTCGAGATGTTGATGTTGCCACGGTAACTTTGAAACACGCGCGTTTTTTAAAGTTCGATTCAAACACTTTGCTTTAAATAGGTAAAATGGTTCACAAAAAAAAAACTATACATCGGTATATCAGGGAAATAAAAATATGGAAAATAAGAGATTTTCTAGGGCTACCAAGTAAAAAGTATTTCGAGAACTTCTAATAATTTTTTTTATTTGAAGATCAAACTTACCCAGTAAAGCTGTTACTGAAAATCACTTACCTGCAAACAGAAAAATCGGTTAAAAATATTTTAATAATTATTCTCTGAGATTAGAAATATTAAAAGTAGACAAACATTTGTTTATGCTCTCAGATATTCGAAGCAACGATATATTAAAGATATACCAGCCTTCACACATTATTACAATGTTTTTTGTCGCAATATATATCAGGGCGAATATAATACACAATAGCGTATCATTTAAAAAGGGTTTATTTAAAGTGATTTTTTTAGAGATACCTATTGTTACGAACTCACTGATTCAGAAGCCGGTCCTGTCGCAAACTATGAATGCGACCTTTCTGAAAGGTTCTTTCACAGGTAATATTCAGACTGTTCTCGAAGCGTACCATACAATGGTTTATTCACGAATGTTCTCGAATTATAAAGTATACGCAGAGGTGGTATATTCAAGAATGTCTGGAGTTACGAAGGACTATATATACGCGGGTTTTTGAGTGAGTCGGGAAGTTGTTCAGTATACAGTGAACCGGTAAACAGTTTCAGTATACAGTAAGTGAACAGATAGTGAATATAAATAGTGTTGAAGATAAATTAGGACAATTTATTATTATACCAAGTGTAAATAAATTAGTATAGACATTAAGTAGTGTGTATATAAATTAAGTATATTATAGTGTGTAAGTGTTTCTTCAATAAATCAATAGTAATTAGCCATAGTGAGCGTATAATTTTATCCCACGGTAAAAACAGTTCAAATAAATAAGAAAAACAATACACTATAAAGGATTTTGAAGCTAAAGCTATAGTCTGGCCGTTCTCAAGAAAAACCGCATGTAAACAAAAACCACGCATGATCTATTTCAATTGGTGACTACAACCCGTTGAGATTTAATTAATGCACAAGTCAAAGTAAAAATGCACCAAGAGTTTTAACAAGGATTCCAAAAGGATATTGTCGTCTGAATGGGCACCTTAAAAAGCTTAAAATAGTGAACGAAGAAGAATGTAGATTCTATGGCATGGAAGAAGAAACCTCCATGGATATACTTGCGAATTACACAGCAATTCAGAATCCACCGATTCACCTTCTTCTAGGTAGCGACGACACTCAGTGATTTCGACCAAACCTATCCTGCGCAGATGATAGTTTAGCCTACAGTGACCAAAAAAGATTGAAGTTATCTCCCTGTCTATGTTTAGCATGGCTTTTGCTTTGAATGATGAAGAATGGCTTATTTTTATTGACCCCTGCTAGAGTAGCCGTTCAGTAGAAAATTAGAGAATAACATGGGTTAAATCTTATGAAAATTATCTGTATTTCAATACTTTTTCTATCGCCTTAGCAAAAATTGTTATCAAATAATAGTTGGCAACTCTACTAAGATATAACGGAATCATAGCTTGACATTTTACAAGTGAAAATTTCATTTGAAAGACACCTGCGATATTTAAAAAAAAAAACATAAAAAGTTTTACGAGGTCGCTACTGACTCGTTTTATTTTATTAGGACCGCTATCTCGCCAAATCGCTATTAGTTTTGAAAGGATGCTTTCAGCGGCTGTAAATTTTTAAGCAAATTTTATATCTTTGCAGTAATACCTAGTTAGCGCCATACCATGTAGGTAAGTAAATTGTTTCGTTAACTATCAGGTGGACAGGACACGTATTCGTTATGTTTAGGCAACGATCACTCACCTAATAGATTTTTAATTAATTTTATCATGAAATCCGAAAATATAAGATAATTTGCAGCGTTTGGCTTCAAACATTGATTAGTTTGGAGTGGTTGGGAATTATTAAAAACTATTGAAAATATAAAGAAAATTCTGATCTTTTGAATAGGAAATTACTACTTCTCAGGATGTATCTACTTTATACATGGCAAGCATTATTATTATTATTACAAGCTCTCTCATAGAGAAAGCAGGTTGTAAATATTGCTGGGCAACCAAGAGGTCAAAAAAGTACATCTTATGGAGTGCCACAGGGAACAATTTTAGGACTATGATCTGCACTGCGCATGAAAATAGACCATAAATATAAGGACTATTGTTTAGTCCTTATATTTATGGTCTATTTTCATTGCGCAGTGCACCGGAAGGGTCGTGCTAAGACTTTTTCCATAAATTGACAATTAAATGAAATATTGTATTGCACTGCTCGTAGTTGTGGCATGAGGAATCGAGGCATGTCTAAAAATCGTATCATCATTTGTCACAGGCCATGACGAAAGTAGTAACCAAATGTCACATTATTAATGTTAATAATAAGTGTACTTTAGGTAGAATTTATTAATAATTTGTGTATAAATAAGTACGTAGAAAATGCGATAAGTGTATGTTTAAATCATTTTTCAACAACGTTTGACGCTTGGGTATAGCACATACTAAAAATAAACAGCATTGTTATGAAAAAATATAAGAATTTTGTACTGTAATGTATGTTAAAATATATTCAATAATAAGATTGGAAAAATATTATGTTATTAACATAAAAAATCCATCGTGAACTATAGATAGAACGGCATAAATAATAAAAATAGCTATGAAAATGGTTGGAATATAATTTATTGTTAAAATTAAAACAATAAATAACAATATACCGGGTGTCTCGAGTTATCTGATACAGGCAATATCTCGCTTATTTGACAAGTTAATTAATAAATAAAAAAACTGCATTGAATGGTATTAAAGTACCTTCCTAATGACTTATGAAAAAATGTTTTACATTTGACAGCCCTGATGCTAGCTACCCCTCACTTGTTATTTTCAAATGTCACCCCCTGTATATTGTTATTGAAAATTGCGTATCGTTCCATTTGGAATACAACGATAGCACATACTTAGTATTTTTTTCAATTTAAAAAAAAAAAGTATAGTAGAAATAATACCCTTCTTGGTGTGCGTCATCGATTGTTAATCTCCTTCTATCACATTACACAGGAAGAAATGGAAAAAAAGGTAGGTCTGTGATTAATCCTAATAAAAATATCACAATAATGAATCGTTTGAATGTTTCACAAACGTAACCCTAATCTTTGACTTACAAAAATTTGATTGGTTGATGTTTAGATTACGCGCCAGCGCAACCTATCAATCGAGAGATTAAAATACTATGGAGGCGTAACTTTCGTAGCGGCAATGTGTCTTACGTCTTTTTCTACTGTCACACTGACAGTACTTGTCAGGTGTGTACTTTGTTGCTTACGGTCAATTATTATTTATAAAAAGTGAATATTAATCATATTGTTATATTTATCTAAATAATACAAAAATATGCCTAGATACACGAAAAAACATCAGCATTTTGAAAGTTCTGAAGTATTTTCAGTTAGAAAAAGAAGCTGGTAATTATTAATTTTATAGCCTTCTCGGCTTTGGCTTAATACGATCCTGATGATTTTATTTATCAAATTTAAGGTTAGCTATATGTCAAAATAGCAAATAAAATAAACGACATGCCGAAAACCCGGATATACGTCACAATCGATGACGCACACCAAGAAGGGTATTATTTTAACTATATCAGTATTCCATGTAGTATCCCTTTCAAGTAAAATACGTTTTAAATCATATTTTCTTCAACTGTATTTACTTGCTAGAATCACAAAACCTTATTAAAGATCTTATAAATAGTGGTTATTTCCCACCCTTCAATATATGTCATCTTTTATCCTCAAATAAAATGGTCTATGATTGTCTGATGAAATTTATATATGAGTCAAAGGTACGATTGTGAATGTGTGAACCAGATTTGTTACCTCTGTTTATTCCATATGTTGTTATTCCTAGCTTTCCGTGGCCTTATTTTTGTTTGTGACATATTAAAAAGTCTTGAAGGGCCCCTAGACAAGAAGCGTGTGACCCTGTTATATCCCTGTTGTATCATTAGGTTTTTACGACTTTTCTTTCTTCTAGTATGTAGGCGTGAGTGAGATTTATTTTTTTCTTCTTGTTTATATAATTTTTTCCTGATGCGACTGGCTGAATGACGTGAGTCCAAGCCAAAAAAAGGTAGAACGTGTCGCGGGACACACGGTAGGAACTTTAGTTCCTATTAAGTAAAAATTATGTAATACATCTGACGTTATAGATAAACAATTTGCATATTTCTCGGTGGTCGAGTAGTAAGCAAACCAGACTCTCACGCAGTAGACCCGGGTTCGATTCCCCGTGAAAAAGTTTTTTTTATTGTTATATTTATTTTTAAATAATTATTCTGCTTGATATTAATAACGACAACAGGTAGACCTTTGGAATATTTAGCAGAATATTCATTATTATAGATAATGGTACGGTACCCTTCATGAGGGAGTCCGACTGGCAACATCTACTTATAACAGCATCGGTTTCAAAAAGGGAAACCGTAGCAATATACAAATTGGACATTCAAGAACTGTACGTTTACCACAAAAAAATTAGTGGAAACATAAAGTTGAATTGTCAAATTTTCAATTTGAAGTTATATTACAGTTTATAGAAATTTTTATTTCCTAGATTTTCTCTTAAGTGGGTCGTAGAAAAAATATGCTGTTCGACTCGTGTGGATTGTCCATATCGCACTTGAACGATTGAAAACTTTGTCCTCGTGCGATATGGCCATCATATCCACACTAGTTGCACAAACTACTATTTCTATCAAAATATGCCCTTTTACATTTGAAAACAACCTGCCTGAATTAAAACATACAAGTTTTCAAAATTTCGAAAAGTAAATGTGCTAGACCCCTTATCATTTTGTCCAATTTTACGAGAGGAATCTACATGCAAACGTATTGCGACCGGTATTACCCTTAACGTTCGAGATGCTTATACCATTTTTTGCGCGATCCTATTGAAATAAATTCCGAATAAAATAATTTAAATTCCTTCGAAATGAAAGAAATGCCAGAAGTAACATTTATACTTCTCGATCCGTTTAAAATATATTTTGCATTTTGGTGAAATTGTTTTTATGCTATTCATTACTTTTCGACGTCTGAACAATAAGTAAATCACTTACCGACGTGTTAAACTTAGAAACCAGTAAACACAACCTACCGTCCTGACAACCGATGCTGTAAATAAACAAAAAAGATCAATCGCGCAGAAAAAATTATGGAAATAATAGTAAAAATGTATCCAAACAAATTCAAGTAGATCACCAGCACTGCGAATACCAGCTTTGCATGGAATTTTAATAAAGCATCGGTGGTTCAGTGGTAGAATGCTCGCCTTTCACGCGGGCGGCCCGGGTTCGATTCCCGGCCGAAGCATATGAATCGCTGCTTCGTAAACGAGAGAGAGAGAGACTCATGAGAGAGCACACGCACGCAAGCAAGGCACATAACGAAGCAACGTAACATAACGTAACGTAACGGTCAGATCTTTTGCGCCGCGACCCCCGATCGCTCAAACATAACCTGACGTAAAGAACTAAAGTTCCAAAAACTTAAATACGTCTGATGCAATTCAAAAACCGAACAAAAAAATTACAGCAAGTGTTCAAAAAATTATTTCTTGCAGAATCCTTGCCAGCTACAAAACGTGTGAATAGTGTTGTTGTGCAGGCCCCGTCTGAATCATAGATGGTGTAACGCTATGACACGCTTCAGGAATGCGATCTAAATCATAAAATACTTCAACCTAGAATTGTAACTCTTACTTTGTCAGCAGTGACTATTGTATTAAAAGCCATCTGAAGTTTGGACACAGGAACTATAAATTTCAGCGGGAATTTTAAATATCAAATTGAGGAGAAATTTCATCTTTTTTAAAAATAAATTGACTTCACGAAAATAACACAAAATGCAGCTGTTTATTAGAAAATATAAATCGTGACTGATAGTATTTCGCCAAATCTTGCGTTAACAAGTTTGCCAAATATTCTCTTATGTTCAGCTCTGTTGCAAGATTACAATTCTAGGTTGAAGTATTTTATTATTTAGATGATCTTAAAAAACGCATTCGTGAATCATGTCGTAGCGTTACACCAGCTATGATTCAGACGGGGCCTGCACGAGAAAGCTTTTAGCACGTTTTGCAGCTTGCATGGATTCTGCAGGAAATAATTTTGAACAGCTGCTGTAATTTTTTGTACGTTTTTGAATCGGGTACGAGCATAAATTTTGCTATTGGTGGGAATGGACGCTTTATCAGGTCTCCTAACACCTTGCATGCCTATTTTTTCAAAAAAATATAAACTTTACTTTTAAAACGAATATAAAGATCATAAAATTTGAAAGTCCGCCAAAACGTGCTTTACGTCATAAAGATGGCTGCCCCATCCGTTGACGTCACTCGATTTGTTTACTTTTTTATTCGTGTATCTCACTTTGAGTTTTTGTGACCTAATTTGTTTCTGAAAGCTTTAAAAATGGATAAACCCGATAAAAAAACTTTGTATTCCAAGTATTGCATTGTTCCAGAGTGTAAATCAACGTCTATTAAAACTCCAGACAAAATATTTGTTACTTTACCTGATGGCGCTGGCTAAGCAAAAATGCATTCAAGAGAAGGGCATTGTGGTTGCAAGCTATGCGTCGAAACAAAGACGATATTTCGACAAATACTTCTGCTTTTCTTTGTGAAGACCATTTTAATGTAAGTATCTACTTCTATGTTGGTAATTTTTCTTCTTAAATAGTTTGAGGTTATGTACCAATATGTCTAGGAATCAACCACAAAAAAATATTTTCTTACGACCACACATCAAGTTTGCACTGAAAATTTGCAGAAATATTATTCAACAGGAGTGAAATTTAGTGGTTTCGAAATATCCACTTCACGTTGACTTTTAGAAATAAAAAAAGCACACATAAACACGTAATGGTCTCTAACTAACATATATCTAAATGATATTTTTACGTCGATGAAGCAATTGATGGTTAATTGAAATACAATATAAACCAGCCATATTGACAAAAGTAAACAAATTTTATGACATCACACGTATCATCAGTAGCGTTCGGAAATCCCCGGGTGGTGGTCGGAAAGTGAATTGAAATTTGAATTTTATTTTAAAATTTGGAAGTAATTTCTAATGGAAACTGATTTATTTCCTATTATTAGTTATTTTTGATATCAACTTTACTATTACAAATTAATATCTAAGCCAAATATGAAATATGCGTGTACTCTATTGCATCAGAGGTACATTTTAGTTGAAATTGATACTTCATGAGATACTTCATGAGATGCCTTTGTTATTATTAATTGAAAAAAATACCAAGTACCTATGTGCTATCATTGTATTCCAAATAGAATGTCACTAAAATTTCAATGACGATATACAGGGGGTGCCATTTGAAAATAAAAAGTGAGGGGTAGCTACCACAGGGCTGTCAAATATGAAACATTTCTTTATAAGCCATATTAGGAGTGTACTTTAATGCCATTCAATGCAGTTTTTCAATTCACGAATTATCTTGTCAAATAAGCGAGATATTGCCTGTATACGATAAGCGATAAGTTTGGACACCCGGTAGACTCTTTTTCACGTAACTGTTAAAACCAGCGCTTCATTGTGAAATTGACATTTGACTTCAAATCAGTAGCGTAACATTTTCATATCCTGTAGGTTAACACAAAATTAGTATATTAGAAATGTATTGATCATATCGTCACCCTAATAATTGTAAGACCTCGTAAATCGAAAACCTTGTCTTTTACAGGGGAGTATAAAAACAATCAGTGACTCTAATACCGTAGAAATAGCTTTGTGAATTTTGTTTTTTGATGAATGGAGTTATAATCACTAACTATGGATGATTTTTCCTTTAACACCAACAAGTTCTTTAAGAGAAAAGTTTTAGATCAAATAAAACACACAACACTCCCAGATAAACTAAGCTGAGCGTCTTAAAATATTCAAAAATATTCGACAGTGAATGATTGCTTCAAACATAACCTCAAATGTCTATAATAAAATGGATGTCGAGAGGAAACATCATTTGTAACGCCCTTGGCATGAAACGGTCGTTACGACCTAGATCTTTCTCTGTATCTGTAGAGTAGGGAGGGTGAGTGTGTAGGCTCACAG